>QEPC01000801.1:8078638-8130006 GCA_003113815.1 Sphenodon punctatus | reverse complement strand
GGGGGGGGGGGAGAAACGACCACGGGCTGGGGACACACCAGGATAGGGGGGGGGGAGAAATGGGCTGGGGACACACCAGGATTGGGGGGGGGGAGACACACCAGGATGTGGGGGCTTACTTACCTGCATGCTACTCAAACAGAGAACGGGCAGGCGAGCTGGAGAGAGAGCAGCAGCACGAGAGTGAGAGTGAGCAGGGGATATAGGAGGGGACAGGGGCGGCAGCCAGGGCAGTGAGTTCAGGGCAGGGAGACTGCAGCGCCGAGCAGAGAGCGAGCAAGGATTCCCCCGGGCCCCAGGGCTAGCCTGGGCTAGTGGGGGGGGGGATGCGCTGGGCTGGCAGCAGCGTGCGTGGAGGCGAGCAGGGTGAACAGACACTCGCTCCCACGTCCTTTGAACCGCGGCTCCCTCCCTCTCCAGCCGGATCCCAGCTGCTGACTCGTCAGTCGCCTGGAGGCTGGAGCAGCTGGGCACACGGGCGGCGCAGCGCACTCCTCGGGGCCATGGAGACAGGGTGCAGGAGGTAGAAGTTGGCGGTGGGGGGTGAGCAGCGGACCCGACTCAGTTTGTCTCCAACCTGTGGCAGCGGCGCAGGGCCCCTCCCTCTGAGCCTGAGGCCGCTGTGGGGCCATGTGCCTGGTCGCTGGTGGCACATGCCTCGAGCCGGCCCTGACTCAGTGAATAGTAGTCAATGGTTCATTGTCAGATTAGGAACAGGTAACAACAAGCAAGGTCCCCCAAGGGTCTGTCCTGGGCCCAATACTGTTTTAACATCTTCATCAGTGGGGGTTTTCAGATTAATCCGCTTTAGCGCGGATTAACCCGGGGCCACCATCACACCTAGATGTGCCCGCCGGATGTTAGCATGGTCTGGCTCCCAACTGTGGTGTGGGCTAGCCTGGTCTGTGACTCAGGGAAATCCCCAGGTCACAGCCCTGGCTAAGCTCCACCATGGTCAGGAGCCAGACCTGAAGCAAAGCAGGCTATCACGTCTGTTAGCCTGTTGTACTTACCGGAGTGATGGGGGGAAGAGTGTCATTGGCCGCCATGGCTGCCTGTCAGCTGGGGGGGCTGGGCTGCTTCCCGCAGTGCAGAAGGGCAGGTGGGCGCATGTCTGTGCATCTCCCCGCCCCCTCACCGGCCTGGTCACCATAACGTTTGTTCGGCGACTGGGCTGAGTCCCACCAGAGTGATGGCTCGTGCCACCTCCCAAGTTGTCCATGGGTGAAAACAGACATGACGCTAACCACCCTTGAACCACCCTTGGTGGTTATTTATGCATGTTGCAGGGCTGCATAGGGCACCAATACAGCCCTGCAACATGCATAAGTAACCACCAAGGGTGGTTAAAGGGTGGTTAGTGTCATGTCTGTTTTCACGCTAGGGTGGCGGTGGAAGCTGTCATGCCAGAAAGCACCCAGAGATTTGGATGAAGAAAAGTGTTTTAATAACACAAAGCTGTTAGGGATTGCAAACACAATCAAGGATAGGATCAGAAGCCAAAATAATATCAATTAAGCTAAAAAATAAGATGAAATTCAATAAAGACAAAGTATTATGCACAGAAGAGAAAAATTAAAGATACAAATACAAAAATGGGAGATGACTAGCGGGGCAGCAGTACTTCTGAAAAGGATCTGGGAGGTGGAGTAGACGGCACATAATATGTTATTATTAGTATTATTTATATAGCATAAGCAGTGTACCTGGCCTGTACCATCAGTAGTTATAAACAGGTCCCTACACCAAGGTGTTTACAATCCAAGAGACACAGGGGAGGGGAAGACAAGGGAGAGGTGAACATCAGGAGAGACAAGGATATGTTCATGAGGTTAAGCAGGTGTATGTGCTTAACTTAGTTACGGGGCAGAGATTCTGAGTGAAAGGGGGAAGAGGATGCACTTTTACTCATGACAAGCTAGGGAAAGCCTGACGGAAGAGGTAGATTTTCAACAATGCAACATGTGTCAATAATGCAATGCATCAGCCAAAAATATGAAATATATCTTGGTTGCATTAGCAGAGTTATTGGCCCTTTTTACACGGGCTGTGACTGTGTGGTGGGGTAGGTGTGTGCTCTGCAGCACAGGTGGCACGTGGGTGCACTGGTGCACACAGGCGCACCCCCACGCATCCCCACGCATGGAGCAACCTTCATTTCCCCTGGTTGCTCCATGCATGGATGTGGGGCTGGTGAGCGGGGATGCGCGTTTTGTTGGAGCGCGCACGCACGCACGCCCACTCACCGGCCATGGGCATGAGTGGTACCATCTCGTGTAAAAAGGGCAACTGTCTTTAAGACAAAGGTATCCAAACTGTGGACTCCAAGTAGACATGCCATCTGCAGATGGGTTAATGATCTCAAACATTGCTGCCTGGGTTCACAGAATTATATTAAGTTTAGAAGTGGGATCTCTCGGGAAAAAAGGTTGGGAGCCATAACTCTAAGACAAGGAAATGTTGCTTTGTTGTTCTTTCTGACCAGACACTGAGGATAGGACAGTAGTTACTTAGGACTAGAACTAATGAGGTTGTATTAAAAGAGGAAACATTTGGGCCAAACATTAGGAAGGAAGAATTTTCTCATTGCTGGGACAGTTAGGCATAATTTCCCAAGACAGGCTGTGGAGGCGACATCACTGGAGGTCTTTAAAAATAGATTAGACAGAAATCTCTCAGGGAAGATGTAGGACAGGGATGGAGAAACTTCTCCCCCTGGGAGGGGGATTTTGAAAATCCGTACAAGTTCTGAGAGCTGCATAGAGGTTGGGGGCAGGGGTGGTTTAGGTGGGCACTCAGGGTGGGGGAAGAAGAGGAGGGTCCGATCATCGATCCGTTCCCTGGATCTAATTCATAGCCTTGTGCGCATGCTCTCATCTCGGCTCCCTTCTCCCCAGCCACAGAGAAGTAGCTGCTTTAAAGGGGGGGGGAATCTGAAAATTAATAAATAAATAATAATAATAATAATAATCAGGAGTTCAGAAAGCACTGAACTGAATGGACCAGAGTTGAATTCTGACTACCTTGTAGTCACCAGGATCAAAACTTCACAAAAGGTCATTATCTTTACTATGGGTCAGTCTAGATCTTTAGATCCAAAGTCTGGATTCAAGGGCCAAATCCAGGAACTGGAAAGGAGATAAATAAAAACTAGCTGCAGGGCACAGCTGACATGCACAAACCCTGTGACCCCGCATTTCCCCACGCTGGTGTAGGTACAGTGGATCCTGCTTAATGGCAAGGAGCTAGACAACTCTTAGGTTCCTTCCAGCCTTGTGATTCTATGATTTGTCACTCCCATTGCCCTTTTCTGAACTCTCTCCAGTACTGCAACATCCCTTTTCAGATGAGATAAGCAGTAGTACACATGCTACTACAAATACAAGAAAACCATATCTATATTGAAATCTACACCAATTCACTGGGAAGCATTTGACTGCTAGATATATACATGGCTTTGGGGGAAACACATGCAGAGTCATATGGAAAGTCTATTAAATCCATGTCATCACAGTGCCATGCAAGAATCTTTCTGCTCAGGCAGCAGCAGCAAGCATAAAACAAGTCGATAATAAGCACCATACACAGCTGCTTACTCTCTCAAAGCTGGGGTTTCCAGATCCAAATTTCTAAAACAGAAAACACTAAAGAGAATTCAATGAGGTGTTCAGTTCCACTGAGTTCTTTCTATGGAACATTAAGCCTCTGAAATAAGGGACATCCCTTAAAATATGGGACATCTGACAGTGTTATTCAAAGTCCAAGGAAGAACATTGCCCTTCAGAATCATTTTCTCAAAATGCCACAGAGAAGTATCTGCTTTCAAGGAAAGAAATAAAATAAATAATAATAATAATGACAATCAGGAGTTCAGACAGCACTGAACTGAATGGACCTGAGCTGAAATTCTGACTACCTTGTCTTCACTGATTGCACAAAAGGCCATTATCTTTTACTATGGGTCGGTCTAGATGTTTAGATCCAAAGACACGCCTGAAGCTTGATTTGGGACTATTTCACTTGGATCCCTTTCTAACTGCAATTCATATGCAATGTTTTTATATGGACCTAGATAACACTAGAAATTTTACAAATGTAAACACACATGCACATAATCCATACATTCACAAACAAATGGCCCCGATCCAAGGTCTACTCGTGTGCCTGGAGTGTGCACATGAACCTAACCTACTATGGGTAATTTCAGATATTACGGGATCACAGTCAACTACCCACAATCACAGTGGATTCAAGGTGGTGGCTGTGATCGCATGAACGTCTGTTTGAGCGCCGCCAGATGTTCACCACAGTGAATTCCTGGTGGGGTTCAAAGCTAATCACGATCAGGAATGGGGCAAAAGTAACGTCTGTTACCTCGCCCCATTCCTGACTGTGGTCCAGACAAATGTAAACACACACATGCACATAATCCATACATTCACAAACAACATACATTCAACAAACATTTGGCTGATTGGCCGCTGCGCCCGCCCATCTCCCTGAGGACAGGCGGCCGGTGGAGCACGGGGGGGCGGAGCTGAGCAGCCGCATGTTCCGCCACGCAGCCCCACCCCCTCCCCGATTCCCCTCTGCGATCAGGCCAGCACGTCTAAAGGGCGGCCAGTCTGATCACGGACCGGGATCCGAGACGGATTTCGGTCCAGGGGTCAGTGTGGTGGGCCGAAAGGCCCGTCACGTCTGAAATTACTCTGCGTGTGCACGCACACATTATGCATGTCCATGGTGCCGCACAGGAAGCCCACTGCCTCCCAACCACGCCGCCACCTGTCATAGGAAGAAGCAGGGCTGAGGCAGGAGAAGCTGGTGGCACAGTCAGGAGGCAGCAGGCTTCCCCTGTGGGCTGTACTGAGCACCCTAGAATTAATGAGTGAAGCACTATGCACGTGCTTAAAGAAAATCAGTAATCTCAGGGATTTTGATGGGACTGGGGGTGATTTCAGATGTGACAGGTGACCGCTTTCACCACGGGCCATGGGGTGGTTCGGACCACATCTGGGGATGAAGGGGTGCGCCAACAGACGTGCGCCCCATTGCCCCCGGCCGTGGTCTGAACCACCCCAAGGCCCGTGGTGAAAGTGGCCACCCGTCACGTCTAAAGCGGCATACACACCCCGGAGGGGGCGGGGCCATGCAGCGCAGCTTGCTGCCGCACAGCCCCGCCCTCTGCGTTCCCTGGCGGCCCTCCCCCCTTCTGACGGGCAGCGGCAGCGGCCAATCCGGTCGCTGCCGCAACCACGGGCGGGGTGAATGCCATTGACTGCGGTGAACGGTAAGTAAACAGAAGTTACTTTCCGTTCACCACGGCCATGTGGCCTTTCACCACACTTCTCGACCTCCTCGCGTCCGGAGGCCTAGAAGTGTGGTGAATGCAAACACAGGCTGCATTAGACTGTGGTGCACATCTGGCAGCGAGCCAACAGACGTGCACCACAGTCAAATGCGGCCCGTGTTTGACTGTGGTTCAGGCAGGGTGAATTTCAGACTCGTAACGTCTGAAATCACCCTGGGACTTCTCATGTGATCCAGTGTTTCGCTGGAAACCACAGAGTTTTGCTAAATCAGGCTATGCTGCTGAACAACACCTTGCACAATCCAGCCATATATAGCAATACACATCCAATACATTGGAATATGCTGTTAAAAAGTAGCATTGTAGAATGGAGCAAAAGGAGAAAACTTAGCTGAAATGAATGAATACATATTTAAGTAGAGCTGGGAAAATACTGTACCAAAGATTTTGCAAACATTTGTCTGCATAAAACCCTTTAAATTCACAATCCCTTTAACTTTCTGTAATCATTTGAACACATTTATCTTTCTCTCAAGAAAGAGTACAGAAATAACATTTATTGCTTATATAGCACTTTTTAGGTGTGCAAGGAGCTTTGCAATCATTATTTTATTAATTACAACTGCATCCCTATAAAGTAGATAGACCAGCTATCTTTATTTGTATCTTACAGATGTGGAACTGAGGTTTCCCCATAGCAATGCTGGCTCTAATCGTGGGTCTCCCAGTTCTGTGTCTCTTTCTTTGCTTTATCCCCCTAATAACTGCCTCTAAGTGATTGCTGTTTATATATGTTATAATACCTCTCCTCCACTTGCTCACTCTATAGTTCTGACTTTTACATGCCTGAGGATGGGCCTCATGCATCTCATACTCTTACCAACAGCAGTTGGTCCAATATGAGATATCATCTGCACTACTTTGTCTTCAACCATCACTTACATTTGAGACCAGCACAGCAGCAACAACCCTCTCTCTCCAATAGAGCAAACCAGTTTTACTCAGTACATGGTAATCAATACCATGTGAGTATGATGACCAATGGTACATGCCAAATAATCAAAGACATCACCAAATCAGACAAGACAGCTGTCAAAGAGTCCACAGGGTACAATTTTTGCAGTGCCTGAACATTTTTTTTTTAAAAAAAGTACGTTACTAAACCTCAAGATAGGTGGATGATAGTGTGTTCTGTTCTCCAAAGGCTTAGAAAGCACAAAGGTACCCAAGACAAAGAACCCCAAGTGCATATTTTAAAGTTCTGGATTTATTTCGTGATTTCAAGAAACCTCCTTTTTTGAACACTGGCAAGTCTACATGTGTCAACTTCGTCAGGACCCACTGCTTCACCCAGGAGTCTTAATGAAAAATATCAGCTCCTTCACTGGAAGCCCCACTGAAGATGGACAGAAACCACAATTGCATCCACCACTTCCTTTCTCTCCGCTCCCTCAGGAACCCCAAAGAAGCCGAGAGAGGAGAGCTGCATTGCAAGCAACCCCTCTCCCTTTTACTGACCTGGCAGTGTCAGCAGCAACTCCACCTGTAAGACATGTTGCTACCAGAATGCTCCAAGTGATGAGCCTCATGGCTGAGCAGCTACAGCAGGGAGAGTTTCTGGACAGGACAAGTGATGGGAGAGAAGGAGGCAGCAGCAGCAGCAGCAGCCCTAAGGGTGCGCGATGGGACGGCAAGGTAACGCTAAGAATGGCAGCTAGTTGTCTCTGCGGCTGGTTGGACGCGTCCTGTCTGCCTTGGGCTCTTCTCAGTAGCTCTGTCCTGCTCCAGCTGCCTTTGCGGACTGGGTTTGCCTTCCCTTTCACCGCCGGCTGGGGATTCCTGAGTGAGCCTCCGCTGCTCTTCCAGACAGGGAAAAGAAGAAGGGGGGAGGAGTAGCGGAGCTGGCTTCAGGAGCTTGCAAGGAGCGCTCGCCGCTGATCGCTAGAGGGGACATCAATGCTGCGGGACCTGGCTCAATAAAGCATGCTTGGAGGCTGGGGGGCGGTTCGCTGCCTGCCTCTGGGACGCCGCCTACACCCAAACGCACGCTCAGCTTTCTGCACGCAGCACAACTTGAAAGCAGACTGGAAAATCAGCCGTTGATTGACCAAAGCGAGACAAGCAAGTAAACCCTCAGCTTTGTGTGTCTGCAAGAGGAGCGAGGCCCGACTTGGCCCCAGCGGCCAGCCAATTAAGGAAACAACCACAAAGAAAGGAAAGAAAAACAGCCCCGCACTAAATTCTGGCATTCGGAGAAAGTGGGCTAAAGACCGGGAAAGTACTGCAAGTGTATGCCATCTGAAAGAAATAAAATCAATAGTATTGACAGACAGATTAAATAATAGAACCACTTTGCAAAAGCACAAAAAGATCTTCGGTATAGACAGACAATAAATAAATAATGGAAAGACTCAGGCACATGCGTGCAAATGGAGAACTCATGTTCTGCAAAAGTCACAGTGTTACTGAGATTCACTTCATTTGAGCCAACAAAAATTCTCACCGCGATTGGGGAATGCCTCCATAAAAGGGGCACAAACATGACTGACGAGAACCCGCGCACCTGAGCATTGGCAGAGCTCTGTGTGGTGCCCCTTCAGCCAGTAAATTAGCAGCGGGCCAGATTCAGATCCAATTTGCAGCCCAAAAGCTCCAGTTATCGGAGAGGTAAACTAGGGGAACTAACCACCAGTAGGAGACTTGACAAACAATACTATAGTTCTGAGTAACCCAGCCATCTTATAATTAGCAACACGCTGATTGTTTCTTGCAATCCACCCAAGGAGAAAGAAGATTCCTGCTTTGGCAGGAGGGGCGGGGGTAAACATTTGTAAAATAGACGTGTGAAATTATTTTTGAGGCCAACTGCCTGAGATTTGTCAGCTGTTATAGATCTTCCATAAGCAGAAACCATCATTTCATTGGGTATCTTATTTATTGTAGATCGTCCCTCCTGCTCTAATTATATATATTTGACTCAGTACAGACTAGGGAAAGCCTAAAACATGGGGTATTTTCAAACGCAATGGCTCAGAGAGCCGCCATGCTTTGATCCTGCCTGTGGTGAGAGCCCTCACCAGGGGCAGGATCAGGCCCTGCGGCCAAACAAATGTGCTGGGGGCTGTGGAGGGGCCGGGGAGAGGACGTGGGGATGTGTAGACATGGTCCGCACGGCCCCACCTCCGTGCTGTTCAGCCCAGCCCGGCCCCCTCCCTGATAGGTGGGTACGACAGCCGTTGAGTTAAGTAGAGCGGGCCATCAGGCTTGATGTTCTGCTTTATCACAGTCCAGGGTTGCCTTCACTGGACTCTGGCAAGTCTAACTCCTGGATGTGTGCTGGCAGGGAGCCCAGTGCACAACCTGGAGTTACCCTGCCACGGTCTAGGGTAAACTCTGCTCCTGCCCACAGCAAACATCTGGCAGGCAGGAGCAGACACGACACCACTACGGGTGGCTACGCCGGAGTAAGCATGGCCACCCATGGTAGCGTCACATTTGAAAATACTCTTAAAGAGTATTGACCAATTTTGCACTTGTCCAACCCATTCCATTTGATCAATGCATACCTCTTTATAAACCGTTATAATTCAACGTTTGCAACAACCCTCTGAATTACGGAAGTGTTCTTCTTTTTCTTTTAAAGAAGGAGGAAGTGGAGGCACAAGTTAAGTGACTTAGCCAAAGTAACACAGGAAATCTGTGGCTGAATTAGGAAGACAGCCCGGATTTCTGGATACCAAAGGTCAGTGTTTCACCTTCGTGACTCTCATCTTTGTAAATTCATTTTATAATACATAATGCCTGTTCAACTCTATTTGGCCCCTGCTCTGGGTGATCATTAAGGAACCGTTAAGGCTCCTCATCCTGTTCCTCAATATCACACATTATATTGTGTGCGCTCCCATGGCCCACGCACGACCCACCCATGGCCACTCACAGAGCATCGGTGAAAAATCCAGACTGCTCCTTATAGGGGAAGGCTAAAGCGCATGGGTAGGAGCGCACACAATCCCTGGCCCATTTGAATCCCTCCCCAGGAACCCCATGTGGGTGGGCGGTTCACAGCCATCCCACTCAGTGCACACGGACCCCCTCCCCAGCGGTGCTCATTTGAAAATGGCCTATGTTCCATGATGCTTCCCTCACAGGAGGAATACTGTGTGAATGAGTCCTTAGAGTTCTTAAACCAAAGATGATCATTCAAATAAGATGCAAAATTTAGCCTCAGGATTAAAATCATTATTTATATAGTGCCAGCAGTGTGCCTGGTGTTGAACAGTCATGTTTAGAGACAGGTCCCTGTCCTGACCCTAAGATGCCCTATGTTGGACAAAAGAAGAGAGACAGGGAAACACCAAAGAACTTGCAGGTGCACGTGCTCAGTTTGAAGCAGGGATGGGGGAACCTCAGGCCCATGGGCCAAATGTGGCCTATGACTAGTTTTTGTGTGGCCCCTTTCCATTTCTTCGATCTGGCCCCTCAGTCCAGTTCCTACCTCCAAGCACTGAAAAACTGAGCTCAGGGGAAAGGAGGTGAGATGAGGACAGGCACATAAGGATAAGGCACAGATCAGGACTCTATTCTTCCTGAGCGCATATTAAGCACCCCTGCCCCTAGCTTCTATGGGTGATTTCAGACGAGACAGGGTGGCATTCGCCGCGTCCCAGAATCACCCTTCTGAGTCCCCACCGGAATCAGCCCGTCACGCCCAACAGACGTGCCGGCTGATCCTGGCGGGGAATCAAGGAGGAGGCGGGGCTGCGTGGTGCAGCGTGCGGCTGCACGCCCCCCCCCCCCCACGCTTCCCTGCCACCCACCCTCTGGGGAGATGGTGGGCGCTGCAGCCAATGCGGCCGCAGTGCTTGCCCGAATTGACGAGACAGGCCCCTTCACTGCAGCGGGGAATCGCATTCACCACACGATCGGCGCCGGCCCCGCCGGTTCAGCCGATCACATGGTGAATGTGATTCCCCGTCGCGATTGACCATGGTAAACATCGGGGGAGGGGGGAACCTTCCGGTTCCCCAACAGACGTTACGGGGCCATTCCCCACCACAGGGTATTGACTGTGGTTGAGCGTGATCTCGTAACGTCTGAAAATACCCTATGTGGCTCTTGGAGCTTGTATTAAAAAGTTCCCCATCTCTGGTTTAATGATGAGGCAGCATAGGGAGAAATATCAGTAAGGAATCTAGGGAAAGTTTGACAGAAGAAGTAAGTGTTTAGGGGGGATTTGAAGGTTGGTTGGAAGGAAGGAAGAAATCATTCCTAAAAGTGTTTTTAAAAAGTAAGTAGAGGAGTTTTGTACAGGACAAATAAATTAACACATTCTACATGAATGTTTGTTAATTAATTAATTAATTATAATTAATTAATTAATATGGGTGCCCTGACTAAAATATTGCTGTTTTGTAGGCACGAGGCCTGAGAGTGTGAGCATGCTCAGATGAAGCCATTACTCGAGGGTAACTGCCTTTTACTTGGATGTAACTGGCTGTGTTAAATTATTACTTTACTACTATATTTACTATTTAAAACTACTCATTTTAGCTTACAAGAACTGTTCCTTTTCCAGCTATAATGCCCTGTGACATATATACAGGTGGTTGTATTTCTACGGGCTTAGGACATGACAAATTGACTCTTGGAGTCTTACTCCAACTTGTCTTGTCGCAACTTTTTACTGCTAGATATATCCTTTTTGATATGCAAGGCCAAGTCAAAAGGTGTTTCTCAAGTCCTAAGTGTATGTGGAGGTAGCATTACCCTAGACATAGAAAGGATAGCTATACGTAAGACATGTATACAGTGATGTGCATTTGTATTTCCAAAATGTTTATAGCACTTCCCTATCTAACGATATTTCCCTAGGTAAGTAGATAATTGAACTCCCCTTTGTGTTTCAAATGATGCTAGACCATTAGAATTTGTTAGAATTTCCACACCTTCTATTCCTGGCTGCACCCACCACATCTTCCATGGTGTTACGTACCATATATTTCCCCTCTATGAATAATGTATGACAAGGGTTTTCTTTTAGTTGGACCTTTTGCATGCTTCCCAAAATCACATCTTCCATGGCAGGCTCTCTTGCTTTATTCTTAACACATGTAGGAGATATTTCCATATTCTTTTCTGAGTGGTTTTTGATGACAAGGAGTTTTTAACTTTCTGACAAAGCTCAGTATTTTTATACATTCATCCCATTTAATACTTAGCAATTTTGAGAGGCATCTACTCTGGAAGATATTTAGATGTCTTTTTGTGGTATTCGATTTCTGGTTTTCACATTCCTATATCAAGGTGGAAATAGCATTGAATTGGAGATTCATGGTTTGACCTTTAAGTTATAAATTTTGGGTGACCAGATCTTGTTTCAGCTGGTGACTGTAGTGCCGTTTGCCAAAATGTGACATTATTTCCTTCTGAATCTCCTCATTGGCTCACGTGTTACTGCCTGGGTATGTCAACTGACTCACTTCTCGCATTGCTTTGTCTTATTAGGTTATGCAGAAGCTGATCGTTGCTGGGATTCTCATTATATTTGCTTTCTCAGAATTGATGATTAGCTACTTTTATTTTTTTCTTTTGCTATGCTGGCCAGTCTGTCAGTCTTTGCTTGCATACCTAATGCATGACTGCTGTGCGGTAAGTTACTACAGGGCACTTTAGTATGTGGCAAAGTGTCCCAGGAAATTTGCACGCTTCATATGAACATAGTTTATGATATCCTTAATCCGCCTGGCTTGAAGTCTGCCAAGTAGACCTGGTTAGAAGATTTCTGGCAAAACAATTACATTATGGAAAATGGCATTTCTACCAAAACATTTTTTTTAAAACGTAAATTTTGTTGAAATTTTGCTCTGAATTTCAATGAGTTCCACTTTGGAGTTTAACCACAGTAGAGCATTATGGTTAGTTAGTTAGTCAAATGTATTAAACGGCTCTAGCTTGCACCATGGCCAAATATCAATTTACAAATGAATAAAAGTCACATCACTTAATGCATTAGATATATCACCAAAAATACATAAACGCATAAATCCAAATACAACAGAGCATAGCTAGCTCTAATCCCCTCATTCCAAAAAGCAAGCAGGAAAAAAATGTAAATAACACAGGATTAGGTTTCTAAGACTGCCATATCCTCTGCATATACTTGGTCGGGGAAACAGCTTGATATTTTAATAAGAGCGATGTCCCTTATGATCACAAGGGTCTCGTCGTCTCATTCACCTAGGGCTAGTTATAACAGTAGTTAAAATTTAGCCTTATTTCATTAAAATATAGCCTTACTCTTTTGGGGGGAGTACTTTGGCAGAGGTTGACCCCTGAATATACTTAGTCAGCTAAATAAGATACTTGGCTGAGTAGGTAAAATAACATATTACCATACTCCTTTTGGGGTTAGCCATAACCACCATTTGCCCCTGTTCTTTCTAGCAAACAATAGCACAAACCCTCAGGATTTATCCTGTGAAAATAATAGCCAGCGTAGCATAACATTATTTTCGGAATTACTAACACTAGGAGCTAATTGATCCAATTGGCACAGGGTATCAATAAAACTTAATTTTCCCTCCGGCATACGTCATATTTGCGATCATCCTTCTAACGTCTTCGTTGGGATTAGCTAGAATATAAGCAGTTTTCATACTTGTATCCCAATGAGATTTTCCTTGCATAATGGGATCTAGATATTTCCCCTACGTCTTCTGTTAATCTACACTCAAAGGGGTAGTGTACCAAATCCTCCACATTACACTGACCACAAGTACAGAATCTTTCATTGTAGGGAACCTGATTCAACCTCCCATCAACTACAGCAGATGGCATGAGCTGGAACCTTACCAATGTCAATGCCCTTCGTATGGGAAAGTTTGTCAGTGCTGCCAAATAAGGCGTCAGGTGATGTAAGGACTTGAATTTTCCATAATAAGGGGCTATTTTGTTTTCAGATATAGCAGCCAAATCATTCTGTGTAAAAATATCCCTCGACCGAGTTTTCATCATATCTCTGGCTCCGGCGAAATTGCAAGACCTGGCTGTTCACCCAGGCGTTTGGGGAGGGTGGTTAGGGGTTTTTAATCTCCCTCCACACTTATTTATTGCATTCATTCTTTTAGTGTCACCCTAGCCGTGTTTAATTGTGTGATTTTATGAGTGTTTTAAAATATTTTTATAATTGTATTTTTATATTTTTGAAATTGTTAGCCACCCCGAGCTGTGTTCAGGAGGGGTGGGATATAAATTGATTAAATAAATAAATAAATTGTGGGAAAACACTCCATGAACAAAATAGATAATCCAACCGATACACATGAAGTAGTTAACCCTAGATACCAGGGATAAACAAAGCCTTCATTTAACTTCTCTTGCCAGCAAAGTTTTGGGAGTCTGTTGTCTAGCATATTCTTAAGTTGTAGCCAATACAAAAAAACCTAAAGTGAACTCGCTGTTCAATGGGTAACATCCCTGTTTCAGCCCTTAACACACAAATTGGAGTATTCTGAATGCTCAGCATTCATACAGTTGATTTTACATCAGACAAAGAGGTCTGCAAGATTTATACATTTTTTGAAGATGTAGTTCACAGGCTCTCTTCTACTTTTGAGAGGATCACAGAAGAAAATATGCGTTGATCTCTGCAAGAGTTTATAGCCATTGAGAGCAGGCTACATAAGGATTCTTTTCCTTTATGAATTTTTAAAGCTAAAGGAGTTAATGTATTGCCAGATTTTAATTGCATCCCTGATGAAGGGAAATTTCCCGAAACGCGTTGGGCTGTGACCTTTGCATTGATCGGGAACATTATATATATTTATGGTTGATTTTATTTTTATGATCATTATTGTTATTGTATTTTTATAGTAAAATTTATTCTTAGTAGCCTTGGGTGATTTCAGACGTGATGAATCCAAGATTCACCATGCCTGAACCACACTCAAACGCGGCCGCGTTTGACTGTGATGAACGTCTGTTTGCTACCTGCCAGATATTCACCACAGTTAAACGTGGAAAGTGTTTGCATTCACCACACTTCTGGACCCAAGGATGCGAGCAGGTCCAGAAGTGTGGTGAATGGCCACCACGGCAGGGGTGAGTGAAACATAACTTCTGTTCACTCACCCCTGCCGGTGGTGGAATCCATTCCCCCCCGAACGCGGTGGCGAGTGCGGCCGGATTGGCCACTCTCGCTGCCCGTCTGGCAGGGGGAGGGCCATTGTGCAATGCAGGGGGCGGGGCCGTGCGACAGCACGCTGCACCGCCCGGCCTGCCCCCTCCGGAGCCGCGGTTCCCCAGCAGACGTTACGCCAGGCCCCATTCACCACGGGCCGTGGTTCGCCGGTCCCCGCGGCCCAGGGTGGAGTGGCGCACGTCTGTTGGCGTGCCACTTCACCCCGGGCCGTGGTCCAAACCACCCCATGGCCCATGGTGACTGGGGCCCAGCGTAACGTCTGAAATCACCCCTTTTTTGTTTTCTGCTCAGCCCGTAACATACACATTGGAGTGCATAGTGGAGCACCCAATATTATACGTAAGAGCTTATTTTGAAATATCTCCATCGTACCACACTGTCTATAACTCTATATTTCTGCCCCATACAGCGCCTGAGGGGTGAACTTATGCTCTAGGAGCTTCAGGGCTGGGGGGGGGGGACTAGTTTTCCACCAGATGTTCTCCAGAATCTAATTGTTCCCCCTACTGTTTGAGCAAGCTTCAGTTTAACTGTATCCATGTGTTTATTCCATAAACCACTACAAGAAAACAGACCCAGATATTTAAATAGCCGTACCCCCTCCTCCCATCCAGCAGCCATTGGTTGGTATGATATTTATTCCAAAATACGATAACTTGTTTTTTTCTTGATTAACTTCCAAATGATTTTCTTTACAATAATGATTTAAAGCTACGATTAAACTTTGAAGACCTATTTCTGAAGTAGATAAAAGGACCATGTCATTGGTGTGAGCATTATGGAAGCAGCAATCTGCCTGGATTGTAGCTGGAATGGCACCTCCCATTGGGTGAAAACAGACATAATGCTAACTCCAATTTTACATTTCTTATGCATGTTGCAGGGCTGTATTGGTGCCCTGTGCAGCCCTGCAACATGCATAAGAAATATTAAAGTGGAGTTAGCGTTATGTCTGTTTTCATCACCCATTACAGTTGGACAGCAACATGACTCAGCCAAACACACACTCCAGTTCAGAATCTAAACTGAAATGTTTTCTTTTCCAATTGACCACAAACTGGTTTTAGATCACGTTTTTTGTTTTGAGTATGTTCAAAAATCATTTCTTTTTCCTCACATCTAAAATTGTACAATTTTGACTTATCAGCTCAATATGTTGTAGTCAAAAGGCAAGCAATGGGTGTCTTCAGACGTTACGAGATCACGGTGAACCACGGTGAATAATACCCACCTGTGATCACCGTGTCTCGAACGTCTGTTTGCGGGGCGCCAGATGTTCGCCACGGTGAATCCCCACATGGGGTCCGTTTGAACCACGCTTCCCGGGCTAGCCGGGGGAAGGTCCCGGGAAGCGTGGTCAAATGGACCCCAGGCCGGGACCAACGAAAAGTCACGTCTGGCCGCGCACCACGGCCCGGGATCCCCAGCGGGATCCCGGGCCACGGCGCTTCCGGCCCGCCGCGGCGCCCGCAATGGCCCCGCCGCCCGCCCGTCTCCTCGGAGGGTGGGGTGCGTGGAGGGGGCGGGGCCATGCGGCCGCACGTTGCACCGCGTGGCCCCGGCCCCTCCCACTTTCCCCGCCGGGATCCCCCCGGCACGTCTGTTGTGGCGTTACGGGGTGACCCCGGCGGGGAACGAAGCTGGTGGTTTCGGTACGGGGCCAAAGGGCCCCGTAACGTCTGAAATCACCCAGAGTTAGGAATAACTAGAAAAGGGATAGAAAATATCTTGGGACCTACCTGTGTTTGCTGCATTTTCCCCATTCATGGCAATGGGGAAAATGCAGTGAACGCACAGGTCATTGAAAATATTCCAGTGCCACTGTATAGTCATGATGCACCCTTACCTTTAATACTGTGTGCAGTTCCGGTCATCCCCCATCTCAAAAAGGATGTAATAGGACTTCAGAAGGCAAGGGAAGCGCAAAAAAATGATCAAGAATATGGAACAGCTTCCATATGAGAATAGGCTAAAAAGATTAGTGTGTTGCAGCTTAGAAAAGGGATGAGTGAGGATCAGGGTTACCACCTCATTCAGGATTTTCATACAGAGGGAGGATGGAGCCATGTCACCAGCAGGGGCGGGGCAAAGGTGCATCCCTTTATGACGTAACCTGTTGCTTACAGATATTGACCCTTTTTAAATGAGACACATCCACTCATGCCCACCCAGTGGACATCAGTGGGTGAGTCTTGTGTGAAAGTGGTGGCAGGTGTGTGTGCGTGCGCACATGCACTCCCGCGAAACACACACCTCCACCCATTGCCCCTGGACAGAGCAACCAGCGAAAATGCAAGTTGTTCCATGCTGGGGCATGGGTGCAGGATGGGTACGTGCCCATCTGCACCTGCCCCCTGTGCTGCCCCTGCAGCGGCTTGCCCACGGACCCCCCCCAGCGGTGGCCCGTTTTAAAAATGCCATTGTGACATCATGATGCTCCACAGTGGGTGGAGCTACACAAGATTAAGGGTGGGGCAAACAGACTGCCTAGGGATGTGGTTGCATCAGAAAGAGGTGTAGCAAAGGAAATTTTGCCTCCCACCCACCCAGACACTGTACAACCCGTGTACTTGTGAGTTTAAGATCTCTACCACTGAAGGATTGGCAGCCCTGGCTCTCTCCACCTCCTGGTGCCCTGTAGGATATTTTCTTATGGATATGGCTTATTTTGCTTGGTTATTTCCTCATAAGGATATACATGTTGGCATAGATTGGCTTTTTAGGCCTAAGGAGGGGGGAAAAGATGGACAAGTATCTTGTTTGTTACTTTGACATTTTTATACTATTGTTAGAAATAACTTCTATAGGAAGTGGTCAAAGAGGCGGATGTGGGCAGGGAGGGAGTTCCAGGAATGGGGGGCAGCAAGGGAGAAGGGGTGAAGGAAGTTGGGGGAGCAGGGGAGACGAGGGAGAGCGAGGGAAGGGACAGAGGAGGAGCGGAGAGTGCGTGCAGGAGTGTGTAAGGAGACAAGGGCTGAGAGGTAAGGGGGAGCCAGGTTGTGAAGGCATTTATAAGTGAATACCAGGAGTTTGGGAAGGATGCGTTTGGGAAGGGGGAGCCAGTGAAGAGAGGAGAGGAGAGGCTGCACGTGGTCGAAGCGATGGACTGAGTGGATGGCCCTAGAAGTGGAGTTTTGGATAGAGATAAGGGGGGACAGGTGAGAGCGGGGGAGACCAGTAAGGAGGAGGTTGCAGTAGTCAAGGCGAAAGATGACCATGGCGTGAACAAGAGTTTTGGCTGAGGAGACAGAGAGAAAGGGGAGAATCTGAGCAATGTTGTGGAGGGCGAAGTGACAGGACTTGGCAACAAAGTCGATGTAAGTTTTAAAGGAAAGGTGAGTATCGAAGATGAAGCCCAAGCTACGGGCTTCGGGAATGGGGCAGATGGTGACTCCATCAATAAGGATGGACAGGGAAGAGGGAGAGGAAGGGTAGGGAGCAAAGATAAGGAGCTCAGTCTTAGCCATGTTGAGCTTGAGCTGATGTTGGGACATCCAGGCGGAGATATCAGAGAGACAGTTGATGAGGGGAGCTTGGACAGAGGGGGAGAGAGGTGTGTGTGTGGAGAGATAGAGTTGAGTGTCGTCAGCATAGAGGTGATATTGGGAACCATGGAAGGCAATGAGTTTACCAAGGGACAGGGTGTAGATAGAGAAGAGAAGAGGGCCCAGGACAGAGCCTTGGGAGACCCCAACAGAGAGGGGGAGGGAGGAAGAGTTGGAGTTGGGAAGAGACACATTAAAGGAGCGGTCAGAGAGGTAGGAGGAGAACCAGTCAAGGACAGAGCCGCAGAAGCCTAGGGAGCAGAGAGAGTCCAGTAGGAGTGAGTGGTCAACAGTGTCAAGGACAGTAGAGAGGTCAAGGAGGACAAGAATGGAGTAAAGGCGCTTAGATTTAGTGACAAGTAGATCATTGGTGATCTTGGCAAGGGCAGTTTCAGTGGAGTGAAGGGGGCGGAAGCCAGATGGGAGAGGGTCCAGGGAGGAGTTGGCAGAGAGGAGATACAGGCAGCAGGAGTAGACAACACGTTCCGGAAGCTTAGAGACGAAGGGAAGGTGGGAGACTGGCCGGTAGCTAGAGGGGTCAGTGGGGTCGAGGGTGGACTTTTTGAGGATGGGAGAGACTGTGGCATGCTTGAAGGTGAAGGGGAAGGAGCCAGTGGAGAGGGAGAGAAATATTTTGAACTTTTATTGCTTATGAATAACAATGATGATTAGAATATAGGGCCAAATCTGTTTTTCTGCCCACGTTGGATACCCCTATAAAAATAGCTAGTCCATTCTATAGTTACTTTTTGCAGCCACTCATCCATCACCCTGGACCCTGGGTTCAGCAAAGAGCATAACTTAGGTGAGCATATCTCTGCCTCATTTGAGTCTGGCCAACTCAAACTGAGTGTAGTTATTTTACTTTCTTTCTAATACAGGAATCCTCTTAGCTTAAATTTCAAAATATAAAATCTCTTTCTTTTCTTAATAAATTGTTTCAGATTACTTTGCAACCACTTTATATTTCTGGTAGCTTTATTTTCTGAATTGTTAATGGGACTGTCATCCCCCCTGCAGCCATGTAACCACCACCTCATATTTCCTGTCATTTAACTTGCTTGCTTGTGTTCAGAATAAACTCTATTAGAAATAAATTGGCATTTGTAATAAATTCCTGTGGGATGAAACTTAGGCCATTGTTACAGGGATGCCCTCCCACCCCCGCTCGGTGTCCGGGCAGATGTTGCGGGGAAGCGTCCATGTAAACAGCCGGTGGTGGGTGGGGGGATGGGTGTCCGCTCGGTGTTCACCCATGTGAACACTGAGTGGGATGGGTGGGGCTGCGTGCATGCTCCTGTGCAACACCCACCTCCACCCATCGCACACCCATCTCCACCCACGGAGCCCTACAGAAAACCGGAGGAGGCTCCATGGGTGGAGGTGGGTGGAGGTGTGTGTCCATGTAAATGTTTTACTGTCTGACCCCATGGGGTAACCAAGGACCTGAAGGGGTAAACACTCATGCACGAGAACAGACGCTGGTGCACTATTGTCCCTCAGGGTCTTATAGTGGCATACAAGGGCAATTAGCCAAGCCGAAGATCATCATAGGGAGGTGGTGATAGTGAACACCCTGTATCCGCGGCCCCAGGCGCACACACCTTTGCTCTCACAAGCCCACAGGGAAGGGAAGTGGGGGAAATGTGGGGAATAAAGGGCAGGGGGAAACCCAGGGAAGAGGAGAGGGTGGAGACACCCACTCACACACGCACAGACACACAGTGTAGGGACCCAGGAAGGAGGAGACAACACCAGGCAACCTCACTCTCCACTCCACCACACCCACACTCCCAGCACCCACTCTCACAGTACTCGTGATACACAAAACAGCACACAATAGAACACTTAGGGATAATCCAAAAGATCACTGCAACACACACTCGGGGGCCAGTCTCACAGAAGAGGCTCTGATCACCGGCACTGCCACGGAGACTGAACAACCCTTAAATAGGGTCAGCAAGCCTGCGCAGGTGCTCTGAGCACCGGGGTGGGGCCGGATGTGGTGCGGCGTGCTCCAGGGTGCGGCAGGACAAGCGCCCCGAGCGGGGGGGAGGGGCCTGTTGCTCTGCGTTGGCACACTCAAGCTCCGCCACAGCACTTCCAGTCCTGGACTGATCCCCCGCCCTGTCTGTGCCCGCTTGCGAGGCCTCCCCCACGCCGGATGGTGCAAGCCGCCCAGGGCCCCACTGAGCCCTCAGGGATCCCCCCTGCACCTCCCTAGCCGGAGGCGCCTGACAGTAAACAGACACACACACACACACACACACACACCTCCACTCACTGCAGCTAAACACACACACACACACACACACACCTCCGTCTATGTAAAAACGGCCTTAGAGGGAAAGATTTGGTGAATTCTAGAACTTTTGAATATCCACAGAGAGCAAATCCCACACCCCGATCCAGCTGCTCTGCTCACTGATTCGATCAGGTTGGCCAGGGATGGGGTTTGCTGCCCCCTTTAACTTAGCGCCCTGGGTGGCCAACTCTGCTGCCTATATGGTTATGCTGGCACTGGTGACAGTATACTGTGCAAGATGAACCATTGGTCTGACCCAGTATGACAGTTCATATGCTCTTATGACTTTTATTGTGATCCTTTCACCCTGATTCACAATGAAAACAAACCTCAAAACATGTGAATTTTCTGTGTAATGGAAATTCAGAAAAACAATCCAGTTTGTTCCTAAATGTAAATCTCCTGCTCACAGTAAACATTTGCTCAACTAGTCAAGAGATTGTTTTGTGCCTCTTCCGATAGCTCTGAAGTTTATTCAGAGGTTAAAAGGAAAAAACTCCGAAGCCATGGTTTTTATTAACTCCTCCACCCTTTCCTCTTTCTTCCCTTATTTTCCGCTCAGACACAGTGCATTAATAAAGGTCAGACCAATGTATACAGTGGGCAAAGACATTGGAGATGTTTTGAGGCAATTACTCATTTGATGAGGACTACCTGAGTTTTGGAAGATATGCTGGAGTGTGTTTGCAGGGTGTGGAAAAAGTGACACAGTACCTTGAGAAACAGGGGAAGTGGGAACTGATGTCAGGCTTTGATCATTTGTGTTTAGAATGAATCCAGATAACACTCAGATAACAGTAGAACTGTATGAGAAACAGGCCTCTTGAATTGTTCACCAATGTCATTTTAGGAGTAACAGGATGCTTACTTCTCCTTGGATGGATACCTAGCCCATCAAAGCAGAGCACTTACCATACACTTACCCAAAGCTGAATAGATCCCTAGGATCCCTGTCTGATTTATGCATGACTATACACACCACCTCTCTCTAGCCTCAACTATTATTGCTTGTCTCTTCCTGACCTTCCCTACTTCCAAGTTGCAAATAATTTAAACCTCCGGTGTGTGGAAATTAGGCATGTTCAATGAGATGATGATAAAAATCTCCACCCAGGCGTTCCTTTTTCTTCTTCAATAAACAAAGCACAGAGTCTCGATGCAAATTCCAAATGTGGCAGATTTACACTGCTTACACATTCTATGGCTTCCTTCCTTTGATTTACAAAAGCACTGCACTGGCGGCACGCAAGAATCAAATGCCCTGCAATGTTATCACACTAAACACACCTTAGCCTCCCTCAGTAATTAAACACATCCAATGTCTGACCCAAACATCCTGGATACAGTTAACCCTGCAATAGGCAAAACACATGGCATGCATTTAGAGGCTAGGATTTAAAAGGATGCCATCAGGCTAAATATTTGGTTTTGTATTCGGGCAACATCTAAAATAATTTACAGTAAATTCAAGGGATAATGTGCTGCTTTGACACATGGCTTTTGAAAACATCTTATTCATATTTGCAATGAATAAGACAATTGCTCGGGGAGAGGGTGTATGTGTGCACTCAGTGCAAAGAGCTCCTGTCTCAGAGAACAAATGCGGTCTCTGGAGGCTAGAGTGGCAGAGCTGAGGCAGACAGAGAGGTATATAGAGGAGTCCTTCAGGGACATTATAGAGTGGTCCCACCTCCACTCTGGCTGCCTCTCTGCTGCTATGGAGGAGCAAGTTCTCCAGGAAGGAGAGCATCAAACTGGAATGGCAGGAAGTGATCCTGTAGTTGGAACCTGCCTTCCAGATGATGTGTTATCCTCTCGCACCAAGGATATGTCTCCAGGGGGTGGTTCCCAGGGGGGTGGGAATAGGCTAGTTGTGGTAGTTGGTGATTCAATTATTAGGAATGTAGATAGCTGGGTTGTTGGTGGCCGCAAGGACTGCATGGTAACTTGCCTGCCTGGTGTGAAGGTAGCAGACCTCACACATTGCCTAGACAGAATTCTAGAGTGCTGGGGAGCAGCCAGTTGTCGTGGTACATGTGGGTACCAATGACATAGGAAAAAGTAGCAGGGAGGTTCTGGAGGCTAAATTTAGGCTTCTAGGTAGGAGATTGAAGTCCAGAACCTCCAGGGTAGCATTCTCAGAAATGCTCCCAGTTCCACGTGCAGGACCCCAGAGGCAGACGGAGCTCCGGAGTCTCAATGTGTGGATGAGACGATGGTGCAGGGATGAGGGCTTTAGATTCATTAAGAACTGGGGGACTTTGGGGGGAAGGGAGAGCCTATACCAACGGGATAGGCTCCACCTTAACCAAAAGGGGAACCCAGCTGCTGGTGCTAAACTTTAAAAAGGAGACAGCAGTTTTTAAACTAAAAACTGGGGGAAAGCCGACAGGTGCTGAGCAGCACGTGGGTTGGGCTGAGGCAGCTGCAAAAGATGCTGTTATTTCAGGGGAATTAGAGTATACTAATATAGAAGACAGGAAAAATCCCCAGAGAGCTCAGGTGGAAATCAGTTTGCAACAGTCAAACTCTATTGATCCCCAAATAATTAAAACAGTTACTTACAATAAACAGATTAAAAGTAAAAAGGATACAGTTAAATGTCTATATAAAAATGCTCGAAGTCTAATAAGTAAGACTGGAGAGTTAGAGTGTATTGTGTTAAATGAGGACATAGACATCATAGGAATCTCAGAGACCTGGTGGAATGAGGACAACCAATGGGAAACGGTATTACCAGGATACAAAATATATCGAAATGACAGAGTAGATTGAGCTGGTGGTGCTATATGTAAGAGACAACATTGAGTCAAGCAGGGTTAATATTGTAAAGGAAGAAAATTGTGCTCTGGAATCTCTGTGGATAGAAATTCCATGTATAATGGGGAAGTGTATAGCAGTCGGCCTATACTATTGCCCTCCTGACCAGGACAGTGAGACTGACTGTGAAATGCTAAGGGAGATTAGACAAGCTACTAAAGTCAGAAACGCAGTAATAATGGGCGATTTCATTTATCCTCATATTGACGGGGTGAATGTGTCCTTGGGGCGGGATGCAGAGATAAAATGTCTAGATGTCATAAATGACTGCTTCCTGGAGCAGCTCGTCCTGGAACCAACAAGAGAAGGAGCCACTCTGGATCTAGTCCTAAGTGGAGTGCAGGATTTAGTGCGAGGGGTAACGGTGCTGGAGCCGCTGGGCAATAGTGATCATAATATAATCAAATTTGACATACTCATAGGAGGGAAAATGCCAAAAAACCACTGCAGTAACATATAACTTTAGAAAGGGGAACTATGTAAAAATGAGGAAACTAGTTACAGGGAAACTTAAAGAAGCAGTTGCAAGAATTAAATGTCTACAGGCAGCGAGGAGACTATTTTAAAAACACCCTCTTACAATAAAGGTGTTTGGAGCTAAACATTAAAAAGGAGGCTATTGGAGCCAAAAGGGCATCCTTTCAAAAATAGAAAGAGAGTCCCAATGAGGTCAATATGGAAGAGCATAAGCGTTGCCAAAGTAGATGTAAAAAGTTAATAAGGCAGGTGGCCAAAAAGGAATTTGAGGAGCAACTTGCTAAAGATGCTAAAACTAATAATAAAATCTTTTTCAAGTACATCAGAAGCAGGAAGCCTGCTAGAGAGGGGCTGTTAGATGACCAGAGGCTGAAAGGGGTGATTTAGGGAGGAAAAGGACATTGAAGAGAAGCTTAATTCTTTGCTTCGGTCTTCACTGCAGAGGATGTGCCAGAACCTTATTTTGTAGGTGATGAACTGGAAGAGCTGTCACAAATCAATGTGACTCTGGAGGAGGACCTAGGGCAAATTGACAAACTAAAGACTAACAAATCACCAGGACCAGATGGTATTCACCCCAGAGTTCCGAAGAAAGTGGAACTCGTATATGAAATTGCAGACCTACTGTTAGTAATTTGTAGGGGTGGGAAGTTCGGTTCCCCCGGTATCCAATACTGCTGGTATTTTGCTGTACCGGCAGTATCGGATTAATCTGGTTATTGGGGGTACCGGTTCCGGTTCCCCTGTGCCGGATTTGTTTACATTGCGGCCATTGAAATGAATGACCGCAATGTAAAAGAAAGAAAGAAAAAATAATAATTTCCCTCCCCCGTCCAGGCTGCGCGGGTGGAAGGGGAGACACCCCCCACCCACCCAGCCCAGCCTGGATTTGTAAAGAATTTTTTTTTAGACGAAGTCCCTGCTAGTGCGGGCTCCGGGCCGCTGCCGTGCCGGCAGCTGCGACCCGAAGTCCGCACCAGCAGGTACTAGGGTGATCCCTGGGGTGGGGGGTGGTTTAACACCCACATCCTAGGGATCACCCTACCCCCCACCCAGAGATCGCCTACCTTTTGCGCTCCGGGTGACGGCGGTGGCGACTGCATGGCGGTACGGCGACTTCAGCGCTGGCTGGCTTCAGCGCTTGACTAGGCCTTCCGGGGAACTTCTGGGTTTTTTTTCCCATTGATTTCAATGGGGACAGTTCCCCATTGAAATCAATGGAAAAATACCGGTACCGGTATACCAGTTCTAATCCGGTAAACCGGGTTTTTGGGAAAAACTGGTATCCGGTTTTTAGGATGAAGTCCCACCCCTAGTAATTTGTAGCCTATCGCTAAAATCTGCCACTGTACCTGAGGACTGGAGGGTGGCAAATGTAATTCTGATATTTTAAAAGGGATCCAGAGGTGATCCTGGAAACTACAGACCAGTAAGCTTGATGTATGTACCAGGCAAAATGGTGGAAAATATCATTAAGAGCAGAATTGCTGGGCGTGTTGATAAACATGGCTTAATGGGGAAGAGTCAACATGAATTTAGCAAAGGTAAGTTGTGCCTCACTAATCTGTTGGAATTCATTGAGGGTGTAAATAAGCATGTGGACAAGTGAGACCCGGTAGATATGGTGTACCCGGATTTCCAGAAAGCATTTGATAAGGTCCCACATAAAAGACTCTTGAGAAAATTAAAAAGTCATGGAATAGGAGGTAGTGTCTTACTATGGATTGGTAACTGGTTAAAGAATAGGAAGCAAAGAGTAGGACTGAATGATCAGTTTTCACAATGGAGAGATGTAAAAAGTGGTGTGCCCCAGGGACCTGTATTGGGGCCGGTGCTGTTAATGTATTAATTAATGATCTGGAAAAGGGCATTAAGAGTGAGGTTATCAAATTTGCAGATGACACCAAGTTATTCAAGGTAATTAAAACACGAACAGACTGTGAAGAACTGCAACAGGATCTTACGAGACTGGGTGCCTGGACATCTAAATGGCAGATGAGATTTAATGTGGACAAGTGCAAGGTGATGCACATAGAGAAAAATAACCCAAACTATGGGTACACAATGCTGGGTACTAAGCTAGGAGTTACCACTCAAGAAAACGATCTGAGGGTGGTTGTGGAGAATAAACTGAATTTCTCAGCCCAATGTGCAGCACCAGTAAAAAAAAAAAAAAAGCAAACAGAACATTAGGAGTTATTCGCAAAGGGATAGAGATTAAAACTGAGGATGTCATAATGCCTCTATACAACTCAATGGTGCAACCACACCTGGAATATCGTGTGCAGTTCTGGTCGCCCCATCCCCAAAAAGACATAGCGGAACTAGAAAAGGACGGTACAGAGAAGGGCAACGAGAATGATAAAGGGCATGTAACGGCTTCCATACAAAGAGGCTTTACAAGCTGGGTCTCTTCAGCTTAGAGAAGACTGAGAGGGGACATGATAGAGGTTTATAAAATCTTGAATGGTGTGGAATGAGTAGATAGGGAATAGTTATTTACCCTCTCAAATAGTACTAGAACTAGAGGACACTCCATGAAACTACCTGCTGGCAAATTTAAAATAAATAAAAGGAAGTACTTTTTCACTCAACGCATAATTAACTTATGGAATTTGTTGTCAGAGGACATTGTCAAGGCCAGTTGTATAGCTGGGTTTAAAAAAGGACTGGATAAGTTCTTAGAGAGTAGGTCCATTCATAACTATTAACCAAATAGCTTACGGGATGAACTTTTTATTGTCAGGAGCTGGGAGTGAACAACGGGGAATGGATTGCCCATTGTGACTGTTGGTTCTTCTCCCATGCAATCAAGATTGGCCACTGTCAGAGGACAGGATGCTGGGCTTTATGGACCATTGGTCTGACTCAGTATGGTACTAATTATGTTCTTATCATTGACAGCAAATAATTTTAATACTATCTATGTTAAGTGACCTAGGAATCCTAGGAACCCTAAAGCTCCAGTATTTCTAAACCCTTTATCAGGTAATCAACCATTCAGGAAAAACCTAACAGAAAGAATATGAGCTATTCATTACAGAAATAAAAACATTGGAATATACGCTAGACCTAAAAGGAAGGCGAGGGGAAATCTCTGTAACAGTTACATGGCTTTTTTCACTACAGGGATCCATAGCTAAGAATTTCCTGTTTCTTATTAATCATTATGCAGTGAACCCTGGACACACACTGAACTTGCTGATTGCTGTCAGTGATGTCATACCCATTTATCTACCTGTAATTGCTCATATGTGACCTTTTTGCCTTATTTTGGAATGGTAATTTCCAAAATAATGATAAGGCACACCAAGCGATACATTTAGGAAGGATTAGTACACCTTGGGGCCCCATATGTCTAGCTGTTATTCCAAGCAAGGCATGCACTAATCCTTCAGAAATGTATTGGGTAGTAGCATAAAACATTTCTTAAGTACTCCATAATCATCTGATGGGTCCAATTATCCTCAGTGGTGCTGTTTCAGGGGGAAAAAGGGGGGGTCTGGATGAAGCTGTCTCAGATCAGATCCGTAGACTCAAGTCTAGGTGGGGCTACGTTATGAAAGTGTAGTGTTCTGAAATACGGGGCATCAGTTACGCTCTATGGAGCTGTGTGGTCCTGAAATAAGGGATGCCCATTTGTTCTATGGAGCTGTGGGGCTCTGAAATAAGGGACAACCATTATGTTCTGTGGATCTGTGAGGTTCTGAAGTGACTGATGTTGCCTTAAAATAAAGAGACAAAGTAGTTCGAATGACGTCTTTTATTGGACCAAGTATTGTTGGTGGAAATAAGCAAGCTTTCGGGCCACACAAGGTCCTTCCTCAGGCATGTAGCCGAAAGGCTTGCTTATTTCCACCAACAGCATGGTTCAATAAAGGTATCATTCGAACCATTTTGTCCCTCTGTCACTTGGGACTATCAAGGCAACCACAATTTATCTCTGAACTGTTATGGCCTTAAAATAAGGGACATCTGGTAACTGTAGGCAGGGGAGGATAGGACAGACAACTAGGGATCCCATTTAGGCCCTTTTTACACGAGACGCCCCCCTCACCCATGTGGCGACTGGGTGAGCGAGGGGTGGGGCATCCGTGTGGCCGCTGATGGGGATGGTTGGGGGGTACGTGTGCGCTTCTGTGCTCCACCCATCTCCCACCCATGGAGGCATTGGGGAAAACGTAGGTGCCTCCGTGTGTGGAGATGGGTGGAGGCGGGTGTGCGTCCGTGTGATGGGCTGTACATGCGCCGCACACCTGCTGCTGGCTCCACCCATCCCTCCACATCACCACGGCACCTCCCGAGTCCGTTTAAAAAGGGCTTCAGTGCGGGGTAGCTGGATTCGCATGAGTGATGCTGCGGGGGTTGGATGGAGGGTGATGGACACTGCAGTAAGGACAGTGAGGGCCCAGGATTAGACACCAGGCTGCTGGAGGCTTGTTTCTGCCCCTACAGGACAGAGGGCCTGGGAGCAGGATGGAACAGCCACTTAGCAGGAGCATAGGGTAGATCAGCATGAACTCATGACCTAATTGTTCCCTGTACTAGGGATCATGTGACACAAGCAGCAAAGAGCCTGCTACTGCCGGAGCATGTAAGGTAGGGTATGAGCTGCTTTCTCCCTTCCCAGAACCTGGGGCTACAACACAGCAGATAGTTGGAGGTTGGGGAGAGTGAATGTGAGGGTACTTTTACTCCCCCTAGATCTTATAGAATGATGCCCCTGATTGCCCGCTCTTTTGCATTAACTTCACACCTGTGTAATTATGTGGGTAAGCCTTTACAGAATTGGGACAAAAATGCCCATTGACTTCAATAGAATGTGTGTCTATTAACTAGTGCAGGATCTGGCCCTGTATCAAGGCTAGGGTTGCTACCTTTCCAGACTCTTTGGTCTGGGGAAAGGGATAGGACCATGCTGAAAGTGAACAGGGCAAAGGGACACTCTTGGCACTTTCTGATGTGCCCACACCTGCTCAGAACATCGTCACATCAAAACACGCTGCAGGCGGTGGGGCCACGGAAAAGGTTCTGGAGAGACACTTCACTCCATCCCCTTTTGGGGGATTTCTACTTCTAATTAGATGCTTTTAGTTGTGTTTCATGGTATGTTGTGCTGCTCAGGGGGGGAGTTTGGCCCGACAACAGTGATCTAAAGGAGTAGAATTATTTTGATTTTAGTTTCCTTTTGATCTTTGAGTGCTTTGTGGTTTGGGGGCTTGGTCTGCTTTTGCAAGCAGTTAGTGGTGGAACTGAGCCTAGGGAGCAGGATCCTTGGGTTGAATGGACGACACTACCGAGCAGGATACCCCTGCCAGGAATGGGGTGAGGGTGTGGGATCCCCCTGCCTGGTGCTCTGGAGTTCACTGATACCATGTTCCTTTGCTCCTTATTGTAGAGTCACTACCTCACGGTGTGCATGCTCAGGGCCGCCCCTAGGAAGTCCCCCACCTCTCTACCATGCCATTTTTCAGCAGTCACTTCAGCCCTGGTTGTTGCACTGAGGATGCACATACAAATTGTACCCCCTTCTTGGTTACTTCCCAACCAACTGTAGCACACAGCTGTCAGATTGTTCCCCTTAAAAAGGTCCCAAAATGCATGTGCGCACACTCACACACACATACTCACAAAAATTGGCATTGAAACCAGAATAGAAATCAGAAATACAAAATTTGCCTCCCTTATCCATCCTTACTAATCATGCAGTGAAGGCAAATAGGGCTGATCCTTACCTTGTAGCTCAGTCAGGTATGCCTGGGGGTGAAAGCCTCGAGGACCATGTTCCATTTAAGCAAGAGATTGCGGGCTGCAGATTACTTCAGTCTCTGGTGTCTATTGTGATAGAACTAAATATAACCAAGGTGAACCTTCTGCTGCTGGGATTCCCCGAGCTGCCCTTGGACAAGGATTGATGATGCAGTGGCACACGCCATCCCATGCAAGGGGCAGTCTTGGGATGGGGTTCCTCCTCCTCAATCTGGGCTAGGGCTACTGCTGCTGTGCTGCTGAGGTGCTGTCCCTCCCTCCCAATGCCCCCCCCCCGCCCTTCCCTCCCCCTCTCTCTCTGGCTCCCTACCAACTTGAGATCAATTGCTCCCGAAACCCAAGAGGTATTTCTGCCTCGCTACTCTCAGCAGGAAGAAGATGTCTTGCCAATATTTATGGCACAAATTGAGGGTCTCGATACCCAACTCCAGGTCATCCAACAGCAGCTGGCTAGGCTTTGGGAGTGGATGAATGATTTTAGAGGGAATAGGCTTGGGTTGGGCATTCAGAGAATAGACCAGGCATGTCAAACAACCACTTCTTATGGTCCAGTTTACTCTGGCCCCGTAGTTTCTACAGTTGTTGAGGACCGGAAGCTTACCTCTATAACCGATGCTCTGGTCTTTACAGTCTATCCTCTGCTGTCTGGGTTATTCACCCCTTGGGATTCAAAATATTGGATTTCCTGACAAATTACTGATATTTTGGGTTGTACCTTTTTGCCTTCCCATATTATTTGCTTTTTCCACTTGCCAGCAAGGGGTGGAGTATTACGTATTGTTATTTACTTGGTGCATCAGTTATAGTGGAAAGGCTTTTGTCTCATTCTCGTTCCTTTCGCCCATGGGGGGGTTTATATGGCTAATGTTTATGCTACGATGGGAATTTGTCCATTGCTGCCGCAAGCTCCTCTGAATACCTTGGCTCCCTCTGAGGGAAACCTCAATTTGACTCAGGTACCTAAGAGGAAACCATTTATCCCATCGGAAATTTCAATTGCTAGGAGACTTAAAGAACTGGCCCAGGCTGAAGTTTTTGTTGCTTCGCCTGGCTCTGCTTTGCTTCGTAGGCCTGTTGCTGTTGCTGCTTTGTCTCCATCCAAGTTGTTTCACTCTTCTCCTAGGGCTTTTCCCCCGGATAAATCAGGTATACCTCTCTCTTTGGTGACAGCCTCCCAGGGCCCTTTGAGGACACAATCTCGTTTATCTGAAGTCCAGGCGGCTGTAGGTCATATGCCTTCAAGCGTTCCTTCGCTTGTGTCCCAGATGTATCAGCCCCAATGTCCCATTGTGCCAAGCCCTCGCCTGAACAATTATGTTTCTGTTAAAAATCTGGGATTTCCCTCTAGAGGGGCCTTGATTCTTGAAGAACTTATGGCTGCTGATGTTACATGCAGGACTACGGTACTGGGCTCCATGGGCTGATATTAATTGGTTGTATCTTTTCCCACCAGAAGGATGCTTATTGTAACATGCTTGCAATTTGTTTGCCAGTAGTTGCTAGGTTATTTATTCTCTTTTTACGCTGTATTTCTTTGTTTTGGGGTATTTGACTAGTGGGTTTTAGATTAAGAGACTTGTGCCATTTGTAGTTTTAGTTAAATTAAATATAGTTTAGCAGGCCTTATTTTATCAATTAGGGTGTTAGGTAGGCTTTTCCCTTTTTAATAGGTTACTTTCTAGCCTGGTATTTTGTATAGTTTTCCTATGGCTGATTTATCCCTTTGGGGTTTTATGTATTTGCTGTGTATTTATGTTGTTTGTCAAAGCAATGACCTATGGCCATGCTCGAATAAATTCATTCATTCATTCATTCAAATATAACATTTAAATAAAAATCCAGTTGTTCAAACAGAATCTTTCTGTGCTTCAGTTAGTGAAACACCACAAAGTTGATACCATACTTTGTTGGATAATAATTATGACAATGTCTAATAGCAACAGTGGCTGTCAACATATGGGCTGGGATCACACCGGACCCTGGGAGCACACTGGGCTGGGAGCAGCACCGGACAGCTGCTCTGTGCCACCCACCCACCCCCAGCTGCCTCGTGCAGGCCTAGGGTTGCCACCTATGTATATTTTTCCAGGCCAGTTATGAACAATACATGTTGCACGGCCTGCACTGGTGCCATAGGTACTAATGCAGGCCCTGCAACATGTATATTTCATAAGTGGCCTGAAAAAACATACATAGGTGGCAACCCTACACAGGCCCTGCGAGGACCCCAGCAGACAGACTGGCGGTTCCTACAGCTTTGGTCTGCCTGCTGCTGCCCTGCCCCTTCCCTCCTCCACTATAGAGTTGCGATCGCTCCCATGTTCACTCTAGGATGTGACCACGACTCTATGGTGGTGAATGCGGCCTGCCCCATGACCTCCCATTAGATGGGAGGTGGCCCCAAGGCCGTGCATTGCCATGGGTTGGGCTAGGTTATGCCCTGCTGTGTGCTCCTCATTCCTGAGGATAATGTAGCATGGGGCTGCCCTGGAGCGGACCCAGAGCAAACGTCTGGTGCCACCATTCAGACCGACAGCTGAATCCGGGGCTACAGGAGGCTAGTGTAGGGCAGCGTCTTCTTTGCTAATACCCCGTGGTGGTACGTCTAGTCTTGATGGGACAAAATTATTTTTGAAACTATGATAGAAGACATTCCCAAGAGTTGAAGATCCCTTGAAATCTAATCTCAATCTTGGTTGATTTCTGTAAAGGACCCATTTAGCTCATAGAAGTTCCATCCCTTCTGATCACTGACACAATGGCATCCTTTACTAGAAATCATTGCCAGAAATGTGGCACTTTTTTAATGTAGGCAAAACCAAACTATCTGCACATGGTCATCATCTCATGAACCAGACAAAATTCATTTAGCAGACTAAATCTGAGTAATAGCGACAGCCTATAGGAAGGAAATTTAAAAAAGAAATAAATGAGCAGACAGTTGAAAAAGTGAGCCTTTCTAAATGACAGTCATATTTATTATGGTCTTCTGTTACTCTCAGTATTCATATTACAGGTTACCAATGCTTCTTTTTAGATGTATTTTAGCAGTCCATTAGGACATCTGAGGGAAGTTCTCTCATCTGTGGTGGAACAATGCAATAATTTCAGTCTGTCTAATTTCCGAGTGGACAAAACAGCATGGGTTTACAGTAGAAAGGTGATTACTTCACAGCCTAATAAGCTCAGAAGCTCCAGGGCTAATGCTCTCCAACCTGGATTATTCTGTAGAAAGGATGGAAAAGTTACTGAGTTTACACTTGGAGTTTGTCCCTGACTTAGAGTTTGTCCCAGTTTGTCCCTGACATGGAAATCACTTTCCAAGCCCACAGAACATGACAAAATTACCAAACGTAAGGATCTTTCAGGTAGAGGTCATATCTCTCTCTCTCTATTACTAATATTAATTTTTGCCAGCTCTGTGACATGGTAGTATGACTCTTGTAGCTCCCATCCACTTCTATGGAGTTTGAATCTTGTTGGAAGCTTCCTTGAAAGTGAGGGAGACCAGGAGCCAGCATTCTTTTTCCATTTGAGATATCACGTGTCTCTCCCACTCACACAAGGAAGAAGAAAGCATTAGTAGAGTCTAGAGCTGGCATGGACCTCAAGGGCCATCTAGTTCTACTCTATTGGGCCCCTGTTCTGGTTGATCATTAATGTTGCTCCTCATCGTGCTCCTCAATATACTACATTACCTGATCTCTATAAACCGGTCATAGACTTTTTGCTGTATTTCTCATCCAGGCTTCTTAAATATCTCATAGGGTGTTTTCAGATGTGACAGCATGCTTTGATCCTACCCAGGGTGAGAGCCCTCACCCTGGGCAGGATCTGGCCCAGTTGTTGAACAGACAACTGGGCTTGGGAGAGGGTGGGACAACGTGTGGATGTGGTCTGCATGGCCCCGCCCCCTGCACTGCTGAGCGCGATCCACCCATCTCCTTGACGGGTGGGTGCGGCAGCCTATGAGGCTGCCTCACCCTCCCAAAACAAGTCCAGCCCTGGATTGGAGTTGACTAGAGCGGGCCATCACGTGTGATGGCCTGCTCTACCTGCGTCTGGGGATGGCTTCCCTGAGCCACAGCAGCGCTTAGCTTGCGCTGTTACTTTGCAGGGAGCCCAAGTAACAGCGCAGGCTAAACCTTGCCATTGTCTAGGGAGAGCCCTGATCCCACTCGTGGAAACATCTGGCGGGTGGGATCAGATGTGACGGCACCGCAGATGGCCATGCAGGTTAAAGCGTGGCCACCCATGGTATTGTCATGTCTAAAAACACCCATTATATGGTCCCCTGCTGATATTCCCCTTACACACCTGTAAGGGGGGGGGGGGAGCAGTCCATGTACACAGCCGATGGTGGGTGGGGGGATGGGTGTGCGGCCGTGTAAACACCACGGGCGGTGGGTTTTGTGCGTGCATGTGCTCCTGGTGCACACCCACCTCCACCCATCGCACACCCACCTCCACCCACAGAGCCCTCCGGTAAAACAGAGGAAGCTTGGTGGGTGGAGATGAGTGTCGTGTGTGTGTCTGTGTAAACAGACACTTCCACCTACCGCACCCAAACACCCCACCCCCACCCCCGTCCATGTATTAACAGTGAACTCTACCTTCCTGTAATCCGAGCCCATTATTTCTCTTCCTGCCCTGTTAGCAATGAAGGAACAGTTCTTTGCCATCTTTTTGATGGCAGCCCTTCAGATGTTTAAAGACTGCTATCAAGTCTCCCCTTAATATTTTATCCCTCCCCCCACCGCCCCCCAGCATCTAGGCTACATGTAACCAGTTTCTTCTGTCTTTCTTCACAAGACTTGCTTTCCAGACCCTTTACCATCTTTGTTGCCCTCCTCCACTCCAATTTGTCATTGTCTTTTCTTGAAATGAGGTGCCCAAAACTGGATGCGAGCAATTCAGGAGAGACAGAGTACTCAGATGATGACATAAAAGATGAACTCAGTTCTGGCTATTGCTTTTTGAAGGTGGAATCTTCATTTCTGAACAATGCAGCAATTTCGGTGCAAGGAACCTAACACCGGACATTCAGCGTATATAACCACCCGCATCTGAGTTTTGATTTTCCACCAAGTTTATTTTTTATTGATTTCTCTGTGATCCATCCATACATCAGGGATTGCCATTTCCAGCAGCTTTATGAATATGTGTAATCAGAGACCATTATGTGGTTTTGACTGGGGATTTTGACAAGTATAAATCCCTGGCTTTTGACATGGTTTTCTTTGGCTCCCCGTGCCAAAGTGTTGTGGAGTTCTCCTGCTATTATTCTTTTACATACTGACATGTAGGTCTTTTGCTTATGTAAGTCTGAAACAAGAATAAAATTCTAGTACTTTTGATCTCCTTTGCATGTAAGCTTTCCCATATGTTAGTCCAACAAAGTAGTATATCTCTGTCTCAGCAGTCTTGAAAGCCATTCAGTGATACTATACCTTTCAGAGAGAAAGTGTTCTGTAATGTATAGCTTTGTTTTGTTAAAAGTAATATGCATTACATGTTCATTGACTGTCTTATAATTCAAGCCCTTTCAGCTTTAAGCATTAAAGCAATAACGTAGCCATTTTATTTAAAATATCAAAAGGAGTGAGTTGAGCCTAGGCAAGAAGGGTGAAAAATACCTCTGGGTTCCCAGGTGTAAGGAACTAAGTAATTTCTGCAAGGAGCCAAAGTAAGTATGGGCCAGATGGAATTCACCCAGTTGAGTTTGCAAGCCGCATGTTTCCACAGCTGCTGCTAGTTCTGCCTATTGGCTGGAACAGTAGAAGGTGCTTGCTGTGTCTCAAAATGTTTGGAACAACAGGCCACTATCAGTCCTCAGTATTTTGCATGGAATATCATGCAGCCTGGTGTGTGCTCATTGGAGTCTGACTGTGGCTGCACAAGATAAGTGGCCTTTGGTTCTTGCCAGCGCCAGTGTGTCATTCTGGGTTTAGCCCAGAGGCTCCAAGCTTCAGGCCGCGAAACCTCTATTTCTTTGAGTTATCCAGAGTGCTGGGGCAAAGGGGGTGTGGACGCAATGGGAATGGAGCAAGAGGGTGCCTTTTGGGTGCTTTAGATGGGTGACATCCCGCTTCTGCTCTGCCTCACACCTGAATGGACCATCTGTCTAAAGGCCGGCTGCTGGATGTGCAGGCAGAGCTCTCCAGCCTCACTAGCAGTGCTCCGGAACATGCTCGGCCGATGACTACTGTAGCTCCACATTGTCCTAACCCTTAGCGTTAAACATTAATAACTTAGCCATTTTATTTAAAACATCAAAAGGAGTTAGTTGAGCCTAGGCAAGAAGGGTGAAAAATATCTCTGCCCCTCCCAGAAGCAAGGAACTAAATAATTTGTGCAAAGAACTCATTAAGTACGGGCCAGATGGATTTCAACAAGAGTGAATTTCAGAGGGCAACAAAATGAATCAGGAGTACTCTCTTCCCTGCTCAGTGCCCAAAACTCTAATTTGGGGAAGGCATCCACTTACTCCACCTACCCCTAACGTTGATCCTGCATTTTGTCCATCTCCTGACCCTTCTCCCCCCTCAGAAATGGTTGGGGCAGTGGCACAGCCACCAGCAGGGAGCAAAACCCGATTTACTTGTTCCATGGACCAGCTGTGGATGACTTTCTATGGTCTAGTGGATTACTGAAAGGTCCATGGAGCACAGTTTCGGAACCACTGCCCAATAGATTTTGTGGCACTAGACCTGTTTAAACTTGCACCCATGGGACATTCCCTGATTTATTTCTGTGATTGGTTCCTAGAGTTAACTAATACACACGAGGCAATACAAGAGCGAGTGGGTTGTAGTAAATGTTGTAAGAGCCAATGTGGTGTAGTGGATAAGGTGCTGAATTTGGACCTGGGAAGCCAGGGTTTGAATCCTATCCTAGCTATGAACTTGCTGGGTGGCCTTGATCAGGTGCAGTCAAGTGATGCTGGAGTCAATCAGGAACTTGGTATGAGTATGGGTGTCATTGGTGGGGGAGGAAGCACTGGCTAAAGTCAGATCCAAGGCAAGGATCACCATAGAGTAGAGTTCAGTGCAAAGCAAGCATTGTTTGAGGAGGAACCAAGCAGATACAAAGGATCAAGCTGAGAGTTCCATCTAAAGGGAGGAGAGAGAGGGAGAAGATGCAAAGGTAGGGGGGATAGACAGACAGATGGAAAGGAACTGGGCTGAGGATTTCAGAGACCACAAGCCAGAGCAAGTGATGAGGTGCTTAGCTCCTCTGAGAGGCCCGGGGCATGGCCTGGCTTTTAAGACTCAGATAGGTGTCCCAAGGATCAATGGGAGAACACCTTAGTTACAAATACCTCAGCTGAACTAGGTGCTAGTAGTAATAGAGAGGGCTCAGTTAGCATGATGTGAGGGCTTGTGGAATCAGTGTGAGAAGCCCCAACTGATAAAATTGATTTTTTTGATGGAAGTGAAGGCTGCCTGCCCCCAGAGCTGCTCCGGGGGTGCCCCCCTGCGTCCATCTGCAATGTGCTCCCCACCATAGAGTTGCAGGCAATCATCCAATGCTATAGACTGGCGCCTGCAGCTCTATGGTTTTGGTTCAGGACAATGGCTGGCCAGGAGTGGAGCTGCATCTTGGGTCCTCCCATCAGATGGACAGCAGCTTCACTTTCGGGTTCAGCCAGCCCACTCAACTGGTGGTGCGCTGGGATGTTTCAGAGCCCAGCCAGCGTGGGCTGCTCTGGAGAGCTTGCATATCTGGCGGAGCACTTTTAAATAGAACATCCAACCGGAGCTGCCGTCTGTCTAAAAGCACCCAATAAGAGGCTTGCCAGCAGACAGGCCAGGAGGTGGAACAGAGGGGAAATCCCTGCCACTCAGCCAGCAGCCAACAGTTCAAGGCCAGGCCCTAATAGGTTCTTAACCTGACTTCTGTGCAAAGCCCCATTAAAACCTATGCAATGTTGTAACAGTAAGTATTTGTTAGGGATGGGACTCTGGGCAAAATTTTGGTTTCGGTTCTCATGTATTTTGGTTCTTTTTTGGTTTCGGTACTATCGGATCTTTGGCATTGATTTTTTGCACCAGATTTTTAACATTGCAGTTTTTCAGTGGGGGACAAACTGCAATGTTAAAAATCTGGTACAAAAATCAATGCAAAAGATCCGAGAGTACCGAAACCGAAATTTCGGATTAATCCAAAATGGCCATTTTTGGGTACTTTTGGTTTTATCCAAAACCGAAATTCCCATCCCTAGTATTTGTGCAACCCTCTGAACAATTAAGCCTTCTTGATTTCCTCGAGATGTTTCCTTACATGTATGTTTGGACTGCAGGATTTTTCTCAGCTAATGCTTCCATAGTGCTTCCAGTGACAGTCTAGGAGATCAGAGATATTTTGATATATACCTTATGACTTGAGTTTTGTATTGTCCATACTCATATAACTCTACTACTGTTATGCTGTGTTAGCACACGCTATTGTAAATTTCTCAGTGTAATTTTCCATTGTGTCTCAGTGAGTGTGAGATTTAGAATCATGAACTAAATCTTATGAATTACAGCCAAAATGGTGGTAATAAAAAGTTATAACTTTGAGGTTATGGTTCCTACTTAAATCAGCAGGAGGACAGTCAGAATTTAGGGTTATACTTGATAATTTGGGATTGTGAATGAGACAACAAATAGATTTTTCTCTTCAGTTCTTGACATCTGATAGCAGATAAGGTAAGAGTACTTTTGCTTTGATATTGTTTTTCCAAATTAAAACAATACCGGATAGTGCTGATGTTTCGGAAGTGCATATTCAGTCATGGAAATGCTAGAAGGGTTCAGTATTTTGGAAGCCACAAAAATGATATCTAACATAATCAGGAGTTAAATCAACATAGCAATAAAAATAAAGGCAATCTGGATAAAAATGTGCGCACACACAAATCAGAGTTTGTCTGTTCCACTTTGTTACAGAAGAATGAACAAAAATCATGGCATCAACATTTACAGCTACTGTACATTTATGTTAGCAATAAAGAAACTAAAAGCGTAGTGGCTGACATGTTAATTAACTAAGCCTTTTAAGTCATTTTCCCTTCAGAGGACCAAGCAGACTTCTTTAGTTGCAGGTTAAGGCCGCTTTTAGACGAGCGGTGCGCGATTGCGCATCGCGATTGTGCATATTTTGAAACGTCCGCATGATGTAATTACACGAGACGGAAGTGGGTTATTATGCGCATATTATGGCGGTTGCGCATTTTTAAAGTCCACAAATTAAATAGCTCGATTGTTTCAAAATATGCACAATCGCGATGCGCAATCGCGCGCCGCTCATCTAAAAGTGGCCTAAGTTAAATATATTCTAGACAAGTCTCAAAAGCATATGAAAATATAGACATGATAAAGTGTCATGCCTGGTATAGGCTGGTTGTACACCAGAAAGTGAAAACAACGTCATTCCGTCCAATCCTGGGGAGGAAGAGAGTTGAAAGTTATTATACCCGAGACTCCTTATACTACCAAAGGGAACTTTGCAGCGGATCTGTGCACTGGAACAAATAGAGTTGGTTTTTTTTTTCTGGCAGGTAGCTGCTGTCTACAATATAAAGGAAATTAGTGCTATTAGCTGATGACAGATTATTACTTTAATAATCATGACACCTCCTACTAAGCTCAGGTTTTGCCTCTTGCACCATATGACTATGGCATATCAGTTATTTCTTCTCCATTGGATCATCTACTGACACATTAAACACTCTTGCAACTATCCAACTTTTGAATAATTCCCTCCACCCCAATCAATAACCATGCTGTCCCAAGTTAGATTTTACTCACCTAACCTTGCCTTCTGCGTTAATCTAGAGAGAGAATGTGGGCACCTTGTTGTTTCCAAGTGTAAGAGATGGAGACAAAGTATTTCAAATTATATCTTTTATTAGTAGTAATAATAATGATATTTTAAGTTGGTCCAGAGATATCTTTTGAACTATTTTGTCTTTGTCTCTTCTGTGTTAAACACCTTTAAATATTTTTTACTTTGTTTTTCACAGAGAGTGCAGTTGTCTGCATGGTAAATGACACCACCCCCCCCCACTAATGATAATAGATTCTTCCATTATCCTGATCTTTATATGACTTTCCAGTATAAATGGCCAGTACATGTTCCCTGAAAAAGAGCCTGGCGTTTCCTGTACTCTCTTCTGGTTTGAAACTGACCACGCATTTCATATTTCTATAGCGATTTGGCAGCACCCTTTCTGTCTCAGGGACAGTAGTTTAGAGAAAGTGTGCTTGCTGGGTTGGTTCCTCCCCAAAAAGGAATAGATGGAGACAAAGTAGTCCAGGCATATGAAAATTCAGAGCTGTAGTCTGAACATTTGCTCACTCTAATTCTGAATTCTTACATGTCTTACACACCCTGTGTGACCCGAAAGCTTGCTTACCCTCACCAACAGAAGTTGGTCCAATAAAAGATAGCATCTGAAAATTTACCACCCAGACAATGGAACACACTGAAAACCATGGCATGATCAGGGCTGCCAAGAACCACCATGGGCCCTGGGTATCATCTACTGTCATCATTCTCACTAATTTATTTTTTAAAGCACATGATCTGAGTAGGAAGTCTAGACATAGGGATACAGTATTCTTGCTGTGTTTAATATACATTTATTTAATTGATATATTATTTATTTATTTATTTATTTATTTATTTATACAGTTTTTATTTTTACCCCCACCCTGCCGCAGGCAGCTTGAGTCAGCTAACATAAACATCTAAATACAAATATAAAACATCATAAAACAGCTAAAACAAATGTAAACACCATAAATAGCAAAAACATAAATAAATATCAGTAGAGCTAAAACACCCAACCACCCCCCAACCTTACCCTCCATGCATTATACATCTCCCTCACCAAAGGCTTGGCGGAATAGCCAGATCTTACATTGTTGTCAGAAGGAGGAAAGGTCCGGGGACAGATGAACCTCGACCAGAAGTTCCACAGCCTTGGAGTAGCCACTGAGAATGCCCTCCCCATCGTGGCTACCTGTGCAGCCTCAAGAAGGGTGACCCCGGTTGACTGCCGGGGCCAATCCAGGACCCAGGGAATAGGCAGTCCCGCAGGTAGGCTAGGCCCAGACCGTTAAGGGATTTATAGGTTAAAACCAACACCTTAAATTGGGCCCAGAAGACTATAGGTAGTCAATGCAAAGAACGGAGCACTGGTGTTATATGCTCTCAGTGACCCCCATTCCAGTAAGGAGATGGGCCGTCGCATTCTGCACCAGCTGCAGTCTCTGAACCATCACCAAGGGTAGCCCCACATAGAGCACATTGCAGTAGTCTAGTCTTGAGGTGATGAAGGCATGGATGATGGTGGCCAGGTCGGAGTCTGAGATATACGGACAAAGCCGCCGTATCAGATGTAGTTGACCAAAGGCACTCTTCGCCACAGCCACCACCTGGGCATCCACACGGGGCTGCGCATCGAGGAGCACCCCCCAGACTCTGAACCTGGGCGGCCCAGTGCAGGGTGGACTCAATCAATGATGGGAGTCACCAACCGCCTAGCCTCACCCACCAGCAACACCTCTGTCTTGTCAGGATTCAGCTTAAGACAGCTCACCCTCATCCACATTACTATGTGATGAGCTGCCCCCATTTGTATTTGGCTCCTTGCTCCTTTCTTGTGTTTCAGGCTGAAAAGAATGGTCTTGACTAGACTGGTAGATGAAGGTAGAGGAAGTATCTTTTTCTTGGTGTGCAGCTCTCGTATGGCTACTAATAGTCAGAGTTGGTATTTTCTGGGGGGCGAGGTTTACCAGGTAAAAAACTGCTTTTTACCACCTTGTGAAAACTAATTTGTACGGTTTTTACCACCCAGGGAAAAATTAATTAGTCCTGGTTTAAGACATTAATACTTTCTGTTATCAAAACTGTTTAATTAATCTACAGCAGACTGCAGTGGATCACACACAGTTAAGGTTTAGTTACTTTTGATTGTAATTGTGATTACTGAAGGTAGTAGATTCAGACATTAATTTATAGTTGTACAAATAAAAAGGTAAACTCAATGGGTAGCGCTAATATATGTAACTTAATACTTTTGAATTTCCATATATATTTTGTTTTAGCATTTTATTGTTTTCCCAAGGAGATTATATTAGATAGTCCAGTTTTTTAAATATATAAACCAAAGTCAAACAGTAGATGATATGAAAAACAACAACAATGCAGAGTTCTAGATTTGAAGCATTAAGCAACCAGAAGTACATAAGTGCCATACTGGGGCAGACCAATGGTTCATCCAGCCCAATATCCCTTCTCCAACAGTGGACATCTTCAGTCATTTCAGAGAAGCGTACAACAGGTCATAATGGAGAGATCCCTTCCGTATTTACTCCCAGTTGCCAACACTCAGAGGTTACTTCTCCCAACCAACGTGACTAACGGCCATTTATAGACCCATCCTCTAACTTATTCAGTTCATTTTAAAAATACCCATTAAGCTATTGGTCTTTTCAACATCCTCTGACAAGTTCTATAAATTAATTGTACATTGAGTGAAAGCGGTTTCCTCTTACCCATTTTAAATCCGTTTTAAATCCACCAGTTAGTTTCATAGAGTGTCTCCTAATTGCAGTGTTATTAAATAATAGCTCCCTATTTACTTAGTCCACACCACTCGTGATTTTGTGAACTTCTATAATATCCCCTATGTCATCTCTTCTCCAAGCCGAGGAGCAATAACCTACCGAGCCTCTCTTGTATGGAGAAATGAAGACTGATGTAAAGAATTTATTTAACTTTTCTGCAATGTCCTTATCATCCTTGAGTGTCCTCTTTACCCGTTGATGGTCTAATTCAGGGGTGGGGATTCTTTTCCCATCCAAGGGGCTATGAAGGCCGCAGAGAAAGTTGGGTCATGTACTTAAGAGGTGCAAGGAAGTGGAAGGTCCAAACCATGGATCTGTCCCATATCCTTGAGGGTATGCTCTCATCTCTGTTCCCTTACCCTGAACAGGATCCAGAGGCCAGTTCCAGGAACTGGAAAAGGGCCAGATAAAAACTAGACACTGGCTGCAGGTTTGAGGTTTCCCATCCCTGGTTGAATTCATCTTCTTTGTTTGCTAAACAAACATATACATTTCATTGCTTAACAACATTTTCAGGTTCAGAAGCTTAATTTCAGTTCATAGTAGCCAAGGCAATAATAACATGAAGCTTAATGTTCAGGTTGAGGCTCTTTTTTGCTTATTTCCTTTCATTAAAGTTAAATAGACCACACTACTGCAGAAATATGACCAAACTGCTAAATATTTTCCAGTAGTTTTCATTAGTTTGTTTTTAAAATTTTACTTCCCCCAATTTCCTGGTAAAAACCAACAATGGTATTTACCAGTGCTCTCTCTACAATCAATTTTACTGGGAAATTGCCAGCCTTGCTAGCAGGACTGGAGGCTAGTTTTGAATAGGGGGAAATAGCCTCTCTAAAAAACTAAAAGAGGAAAAGGTAGCAAAAGGAAAGCTTCTGTCTGGAGTTCTGAAGCTTCAGTTTTGACTATCAGCTCCAGGCTGTACAGTAACTTTTCAGTTCCAAAGACTTTGGGTGTTTTCAGACAAGATGCTACCCTACATGGCCACCCATAAGCCATGGATCTCACTGCCCATCTTAAGGTGGATCAGATGGATGTGTACTCCTGTGAGCCACGGAGCACCCCCTCTCAGTCACTCATGGAGAGTGCCGGGAAATTCAGAGTGAGCCATGCGAGGCAAAAGAAATGTGCAGCGGCTGTCTCTGTGACCACAGAAGCCACACTGGGAGCTGCCCATTTGAATCACTTCCCACACACTCCACATATGTGGGTGCTCCATGGCAGAGCCACTCGGCGGCCACGGACTCCCCCCACCCCCCAATCGACTTACTCATCTGAAAACACCCATTGTCATAACCCTCTTCTGGTGGCATGTTAATTGCAGTGGGGTCCGAAGATGCACAATCTCATCAACCTCACTTCCTACGCACAATATGTATGTTATACAACAGAAAGAGAGGCGATCCAAACAGGTCCATCCCAAATTGGTTCTATTCGGAAGAGCAGAGCAAGGCACAGAGATCATGTTATTCAAGTGCTCTAGCTAAAATGCAAGTAGTCTACCAGGAGACCTTCAAAAGTCTGGGATTCAATGATGTCAGATGCCAAGCTATAATTAAAGAAAAGAAATTGCCGCCACTCTTAAACTGAACTTTGAATAGTGAGTGGAATATTGGTAGTATGCATACTTTCGAGCCACACAGGACTTTTCATCAGGCAATGGATACTCTTCTCTAACAGTTGCAGTCTACATCATCTTGAGGTTTGTTTCTTTGTAATTTATATTGGAATGCCAAATGAATTACTTTGTCTCCATCTAAGCAACAGTTAGTCACATTACTTTGACTAACCTATAGTAAATAAATACGTATCTGTACATTTGCCCTTGTAAATAATATATATACATATATGCATGCCTCTTATATAGACGGACTTTATTAAAAATTCTAGAATCAAAAAACCTTTCGGTTTAACAGAGGAGTTAAGGCTCTTATAAATTCTGTTTCCTCCAGTAGGTTGTTCTCCCCCAGATGTAACACCGATATATCTGGATGCGCCTCCTTCACCAATGCATGGACCAACGGCAGGAACTGAGCCCATCTCATCCTGCTTCGTCCTCTCCACTTCACCTCAGCCAAGTGCCCCAGGCCAAGCTGGGTTCTCCAGTACGAGCGTCCCACCCGCTTCCTGGCCCAGTAAACCATACTGTGATCCATGATCACGACTCTCTTCTGCTGTGCAAACAGTTCACTTCCTGTGAGAAACAAACAGCGGTTAATCCCTGCTATTGATGCTTCTCCCACCACACTTTACTCCCTATTGATACCCCAACCTATTATAACTGGATCTTGCACACATATGAGCGGAAGGCACCGGATCGCCAACGACCAATTGCCTTTACTTGTTGGTCTGATAAACCCGCCGCTGCCACGCAGCTCGCTGCCCCAATTCTGAATGAATGGGTACCAAATAAGTGTGGTGGCAAATTCAATTTCTTCAGGGCTTTACGGAGCACCGCCGAGAATTGGTACCTGGTGACCCAAGCTCCGTTTGCATGAACAAACAACTGGCCTGGTCGAATGGGACGGAGCTCCAAATAGGCCTCCAGAGCCTTCACTGGGCACAGGTGACCTTCTGCTATCCTTGCCATTTTAACTACCTGCCCCTGTTGCCACTGATCCACTTTTGACCCTTTTAGGAATACTGATAAGCCTTTGACACCCACTTGAACGTCGTCTATACCTACCACAATTCCACCTTGGTTTGTGGATGTGGCGGCCGTAATCTCACTAACTCGAAATGCCCCGAAAAATGCAATTTTAAACAGGCTATCAAACAGTTTGGACTCAAAACCCGAGAAACACATTTCGGGCAGCTGCCCACACACATCTATTAAGATCGCTGGCGTAATAGGCTGCCTGGTGTCACCCCCTTTCGGGGAATCCCTTTGCCACCCTTCTAGCATTTTCCTAACTAGAAAGCCACCACTCAGGGACTGAAAACCTGCCAACCTATTGTAAAAAGCTAATACAGCCAATTTCCCTGAAATTGACCCCGGCGCCAGTCCCCTTCTCTTTAAACTGATAGCAAATTGGATTGACTGGGCCTCAGTGATCAGGAAATGAGTCCCCCATCCCCTCTCTTCCCTAAAGTTTTGACATTCTGCCAAGACTTGTGAGTATGCTGCTCTGGTGTGGGGGGCCAGCAACCCCTGCACTGCCTGGAACATCTCTACCATCCAATGCTCTAGGTCCCCTGAGGCAGTTCCTCTGGTTCCCTTCTGGCCTCCGGCGCCAACTGTCTGAATCGCTCCATCTGCTGGCGAGAGAGTGCAGCGGTTATCCCGTTGTTAACGCCCGGGACATGCCTGGCTGTGAATAATATGTTACTGCCCAGGCACTGCCAGATGAACGCTCTCACCAACCCCATCACCCTCTTAGAATGGGAAGACATCGAATTCAAGACATGAACCACTGCGAGGTTGTCACACCAAAACAATATTGTTTTGTTTGCGAACTCCCTGTGCCACAAATGGACTGCTAGAGCTATGGGGAAATTTTCAAGAAAGGTGAGGTCCCCAGTTACCCCTTCCTGGATCCACTGCACTGGCCATGGTGCCGCGCACCATCGGCCCGCCCAGTACAGCCCGAAGCCTAAAGATCCGGCCGCATCAGATTGGACCTGCAGCCCTGCCTCCAGCAGCCACCTCTGTCTCCACATACTAATGCCGTTGAAGCCCTGGAGGAAGTGGCACCAATTCCTCAAATCTTCATCTCTGCCGTGATTCAGATGTGGCAATGTGCTGGCAGATTGATACCTACCTTCTCGTAAAGCCGCGACAGAAATGCCTGGCCCGGCACCACAACCCTGCACGCGAAATTGAGACTCCCTAATAATGCCTGCAGCTTCCTGACTGTTACTTTCGAGCGCTCCAGGAGGCCGTCGATGTCCCTAACTAGGGCTGCTAGCTTATCCAATGGCAGGCGCGACACCTGCTCATTGATGTCCAGTTCAATTCCCCAAAATGTCAGGACCGTTGCTGGGCCGACCATCTTTTCCGGGGCTAGGGGGACCCCTATCTCCACAGCCATTACCTGGAAACTTTCCAACGTGTTTTCGCATTCTCTCGATCCTGCCACCCCCCAAAACAGGAAGTCATTGATATAGTGTATTATATATCGCAACCGCGTCCTTTGACGCACCAGCCATTCCAGCAGGGAGCTAAAGCGCTCGAAGACTGAACAAGATATCGAACACCCCATGGGCATCGCCTTGTTGTAGAAATAATCGCCTCCAAACTGGAACCTGAGTAGCCTGAAGCTCCTGGGGTGAACTGGCAGCAGGCGAAATGCTGATTTAATATCACATTTTGCCAGCAGCACCTCCTTACCACATTCTCGGGCCATCTCTATGGCCGTGTCCAGAGATGCATAGCGGACAGAGCAAAGCTCCGGGGGGATCGCGTCATTCACAGATTGCCCCCTGAGGTAGGACAGATGGTGAATGAGGCGAAACTCCCCCACCTGTTTCTTGGGCACTATACCTAACGGACACACGTGGAGGTCGGGGAAAGGGCGGGTCGCAAAAGGGCCCATGATCCAGCCCTCCACGAGCTCCTTCCGAAGCTTGGTGGCTACCAAGTCTTCCTTCTCACTAACTGATTGAAGGTTCTTCACCCAACTCCTCGCTCGCTCAAAATTAGCCAGGATCACAAACCCTTCCCTGAAACCTGACACTACTTACTCAACCTCGCCCTTCATTGGGCAACCCCTCAGCACGCCAACGCTGACCGGGCTGACCGGGGTTGGGGCCCTTGATTCCCCCCTGCTGTTGTGGGCCCCCTGCCCCTGTTTTTCCTTGTGGCCGGCCCCCAGGGGACGAGCGCACCCTACCACACTGCACCCCTGGATGTCCCCCCCCCGCAATGGGAGCAAGCTTGCCAAAATCAGCACGGGGAGCGGGTGCAACCCCCAGACCCATTGAAATCCCAACAGGTCCCTCCCTTCTGGTTACCATGGCGCCAACTGGACCGAAAGGGTTCGTTCATTGGGGCCACTCCCCCCCCTTGTCAAGGTGTGGCCGCTGTACGTCCTGTGTGCACCCGCCACATTGGACATATATTCTAGCCAAAGATCTTGGGCGTATATGTCCCATCTGAGCCCTGGGGTGATTGCTGCCCTTTTCCTGAAACCTTCGTCGTAGCAGAGCTACGCCCCCGGGTTACCGGTGTCGTAGGCCCTGCGCACAATGTCCTGATATTTAATTAATTCAGATGCCCTGTCAGGCGCCGCCTGCACCATGACCCCATCAGTACCGAGAAGGCAGCCGACCAGTTGCAATTTCTGTCGACTTTGGGATGCTTAAAGCGCTCCTTTTCTTTTTCTTTCTCTTTCTCGGTAACGTTGGGGTTGGGCATGGGCTCTGTATATAATAGGGAAAACACATCCATGAACTCCCCCCTCCAAATCTTGTCATGGGTGTGCTGTGCTAGGTGCATGCCAACTGGCGCCCACACAGTCGCCCAGGCTCCCGACTCCACCCGAACCAGTGTAACCTGGAGTGGCATGCCGAGCACTTCCCCCCCATCTGGCTGCCTCCTGCACTACTCTGGCCAAGGCCCCCCCTACCTCCGGGCTGGTTCAGGGGGTCTCCAGGACCTCACCTGGCTCTTGTCCTGGCCATGGGACCCAGGATCCCACCCAGCCCATACGTCTCTGAGCTGCAGGACCGGTGGGAGCAGGTTGCTCCTTGCCCCCATTTTCCCCCTTGCGCCCGCAATGGCAAGCACCTACCTGAGGGTTCAAGACTGTTCAAGACTGCAGGCACCTACCTGAGGGTTCAAGACTGTTGCTTGCACTCGTATTCACCAGCGGATTCCTCCCTCTGACTACGACCCGACTGCTCAGCCAATGCCCGCTCCTCCTGCCTTGCTCGCGGTGCTCCATCCTAGTCGTCATAGCCTAACGCCCTTCCACCAGCTCCACCACCTTTCCCTCGAGAGCCGCGAATTGACCCACGAATTCGTTCAGGGTCTCGGGGACTGTTGCCAGTTGATCCCCGGGCACTCGCTGGCTCGGTGGTTTGCCCTCCTCGTCCCTAGGGGGTGACAAATGACGCCTCCCCCCCGCCAAGGTGGGGAGGGAGGCCGTGTTGGGGGGTTGCCCAGCCTGCACTGCGGGGCCCTGGCACCCCCCACCCATGTGTGACCTCCCACCGGGTGTGTGTGATGACCTCCGGGCGATCCTCCCTGCGTGGCACTCATCTCTTCTCTAAACAAGGCTGGCGGCTGCACCGCTTGAGTGCTCGCCCTGATCCCGGCCCTGGGTGGCTCCCCCTGTTCGGTGCCAGCATCTGCCTGGCTCCTGCTCGAGTTCTCTCCACCTGCCGGTTCCCCTAGCTCCAGATCCTCGTGCGACCCTGAGGTTATCTGGCCCTGTGCCTTCACCGGGACATCATCCTCCCTTGGCAAGCCCCCCCCCGACCCCCGTTTTCTGGCCACATCTCCCCGGCGCCTCAGGCCTGGTCCCCACCCACCAGGCTGTTAAGGACCCCTTTGCACCCACACATTTGTGTCTGGAGAGACTCAAGCACCTCCTCCACCCGTTTAGCCAGGGCCTTCTTGGCTGGGCCCTTCCCTTTTCTGCCCCCGCCTCCCTTTGCCATCCCCCATTGTACCACGCCTTGGGCTTCCCAGGCCACCGACTGATGGTGAAGAGACTGCTAGACAAAAAGAAAAAAAAGGGGGGGGGCGGTGACTCACCACATGCCCCCAAGGAAGCCCCTGCTCCCCAGGCCACAGACTCTCTTCCTCCCACAGAGTGTCCCCCAACAAACCACAGCCCCCCAAACAAATTGGGGGGGAGGCAAGGAGGGATTGAGCCAGGCAAGGAGATCCTCTCGCCACCCCAGGCGCCCTTGCTCCCCCTGGCGCCTCCGACCTATGCGCTGCACTGCGGTTCCCCAAAGGGGCTGCCCATGTGTTCTGACCCCACACATGGGCAGCCCCCCTCCTGTAAGGAGGAGGGGGGAAAGGGGCCTTGTGGCCACCCGCACCGCTGTGGGAGCATCGCTCCTGTTGCTGCTGTGCCGAAACTGCTCACCCGGGGAGGTGGGGGGGAGGAAATCCCCTGCCACCACCCACACCACCCTGAACGTCCCACCTGCTGCGGGCCTCAGTAGTTGGGGGGGGAGGCCTTGCTCCACCTGTGGGGTCCTACTCCTGGTGCTGCTGCACCAAAAAACGCTCACCTGGGGAGGTGGGGGGGGAAAGGCCCCTGCCACTGCCCGCGCCGCTCGGGAACTCCCGCTATTGCGGGCCTCGAGTAACGGGGGTGGTGGATGGGTGGGTTCCAAAGGCCTTTACTGTTGGCACAGTTGCGCAGATAACCGCTTCTCCTGGACCCTTTCATTTGCCATTGCTACCACTGCCGTCCTCCACCACGCCCCACCCTGGCACTAGCCTCGCTAGCACGCTGCCCGTTCCATACTGCCCAGGTGTGAAATGGCGGAATCCACGCCTGGGCCAAGATGGCTGCCATGAGCGCCTGCTCCTCGTGAGAGCTCGCTTCGCGCCACTTTGCTTGTGTGCCCTGCGCCCCCGCCCTAAGAGTCTTATTTTCTGTAAGGGGGGGTTGGACAATAGCCGCCACTCTTTTGCCTCTCCCCGTGCCGAGGAGGGCCATGGGAGGCGACGAACCTTCTCTATGAGACCATAGAGGGACACTTACTTATTATAACAGGTATGTATGTGGGTATGACTATCACTGGTACCATTTTCTCACCGTTCCCTCCTGTTAAAAATCCCTGCCTGTGACATTCTACTACTTCTGGACATCCTCCTCCTCTCTGTTTTCTCTTTCGCTTTGCACAACAATTAACCCAAGAGTTCTGGCTCCTAGCTCCCACCTCCACCCCACTAGCCCCAACTGTCCTCCCAGAGAATCCCCCCTCCACCCCACTAGCCCCCACTGTCCTCCCAGAGAATGCAGAAGTCTGGGATCACAACATCTTATAATAAACAAGATATACACAATTTCAAGTTCAGCTGTGTTGTATGTGCAAAAGATTGACACAAAATAAAGTTGGTAGCCTAGTGTCTATGTTGCTACATATGTATACTGTTGTGGTGGTGGTAGGAATTTGTACATTCACTTTTGGTGTAATAAGACATGTATGTGTGGGTTATTAGATGTGTACTTGAACCTTATTGATACAGTTAGGGACATTACACAATGATAAAGAATAATTACAGCAGGAGATGACAACAGCTACACAGCGATTGCTCACCCAGCTCTGAAATGCAGCTACCTCTGGGGCAGTCTGCAGCAGATTATAACAGTTACACAGAACATCTTCAATCACCAGGCTCACAGCTCCCCTCCATTCTAACCCACTACCCACCACTGCCCTCCCTACGCTAACCCACTAGCCCCCACTCTCCTGTCCACAGAACCCAGAATGCGAGTCCTCCAGAACCCAGAATGCAAAAACTCAGAACATGACTCCCAGTCTCCCCTGCTCTAACCCACCAACCCCCACTCCATTTTGAGAGAGCCCAGGAGTGTTGACTTCCAGACCCTCCATACTTACCTACCAGAGGCAAGAGGGGCAAAGTATTAAGTTGAATTAAATAAAATATATAAATAAAAGTTTCCCTCCCCTCCCAGATAACCCAGGAGTCGCGAGTCCCAGTGCCCCATTCTAACCCACTAGCTGCCACTCCCCTCTCAGAGAACCCAGGAGTCCTAGCTCCCAGCCTCTCCCTCTCTAACCTACTAGCCCCCACTGCCCTCCTGGAGAACCCAGGAGTCCTAGCCCCCCCCACCCCCCACAACCTATTAGCCCTGACTCCCCTTCCAGGCAACCCAGGAGTCCTAACTCCCAGCCCTCCCAGCTCTTACCCACCAGTTCCCAATATGCTGCCTGGCCACATGGCAACCTTACACATGTTGTGCAACCCATCCCACACAGTTCCCAGACATAACTTAAAAATCTCACTCTCTCCATAGGATAACAGTTCTGCCCCCATTTGCCTCCAACTCTGCTTGTATGCAGAAAGAGGGAGCCCCGTTCACAGCTCCACCTCAGCAGCCCCTTTCCTCCACCTGGGGAGAAGGTGACACACAGTTTTAGCTGATCCCCTTTACTAGGGCCGGGACCCCAGGACAATTACCGGGTACCGGATTTACTGGATTCCGGTTTCCAAAAAATCAGATTCCCGGATTAAATCCGGTATACCGGTACCGGATTTATTCCATTGATTTCAATGGGGCACTGTCCCCATTGAAATCAATGGAATAAAAAAATTCCTCCCCCCTCCCCCTCCCAGGCTGCGTGGGTGGAAGGGAGGACACCCCCCACCCACCCTGCCCAGCCTGGATTT
>QEPC01000801.1:8054477-8071114 GCA_003113815.1 Sphenodon punctatus | reverse complement strand
ACCCTCCCCCTCTGAATGACAGCTCCTTTCAACCCTTTCTAGAAATATAAGAAAATAATTCCATGCGGGGCTGGAAGGGTGGGTGTTGTGAGAATGTTTGGAGCCATCTCAAAGAACCTTGTTTACAAGGTAGCAACCTTCTGCTTTTCTTCGAGTGGCTCTTCACATGATATTTTTACATGGCTCCACTGGGTGGGGAGTCCGTGGGTGCGCCTGTGCATGGGTGGGGCATGCACACGGCTGCACACGCATCCCCACTCACCCACCACTCATACACACCCACATAGTAGCCACCGTTTCCCCCGGTTGCTCCGTGCATGGGGATGAGTGGGGGGTGAGTGGGGATGCGTGTTAGGTGGGGGCGCACGCACCCCCACTCACCATGGGTGCGTGCACCGCGTTGTTCACATGGGGTTCCCCCACCAATGAACACACAGAAATCTGCGTGTTCATTGGTGAGAGAGGCCCATGTAAAAAGGGCCACATTCTCACAACTGTCTTACTTATACTATCTTAGGTAGGAATTTAGGATGTAAAGCAATATCTATTGTGTCTTGGAAAATAAATCTGCAAATATGGTTCTGAGATTATTATGGCTGCTATTTCATTAACTCTTCTTAATGAAGTTATTGCTAACAGGAATACTGTATTTAAACCCGCACCCCATAACCAGTTCATTTGGGCCCCCATATAATGAATTCATGCTGCCCCGTGGGCACAAATTAAATGGTTATGGGTGGGAGCAGCGTGAATTGATTATATGGGGGCAGGGGCACAAATGAACTGGTTATGGGGTGCGGGCAGCATGAACTGATTATGGGGGCACAACTGAACTGATTATGTCTCTTTTCATGGCATGATGCGTTTAATAAGCTAGCTGTATTTTGGGTGTCTTGTGTGTTTGATAGCAGCACCTCTGAACCGGTCACACCGCAAGCGTGCACAAGGCACAGGCGGCACTGGCAGCAAGAAGCAACAGGCCCTGGAGGCCAGACTGGCTAAGCTCACTCCCTCCTCCAGTAAGGCAGTGAACGCAGTCAGTCTCTCTGTGTCTGCCTCACTGCCGGCCCGGCTACCCCTGCAGTGAAACCACTCCTGGGGTGTGGTGGTAGCCACTCAGCTGGGGAGGGGGGTGAAACATTGGGAGTCCGTGCTTCTCCATGGTTGCTCGGAGTGGTGGAGAATGGGAAACCTTCCTGTCCAAAGGGAGTAAGTTATATTTAAATTTATACATTTGCATAATTAGGTGGGACTAATTATGCAAATTAGGCCCCGCACCAAGACTTCGCACATGGCCTCACAAACCCTGGTGACTGTGTGATCTGGGGCACCAATCCTGACAACACTTAGACAGGGCGAGGCCGTCCCCGGCTACATCTGGTGGAGGATGCAGACGACACCTTGCTGACCACTAAGCAAGTGATTCCCCAAGGTGATTGGTCCTGGTGCAGGGTTGGAGAAGGATTACTCCCAGAGAAGATTGTGACTGATAGAGGAGGAAGAAAGTGAAAAAGTGCCTGGAGTGCTACTGAGAGCATCTAGAGGATATATCTAGCAACTCGGAGGGAAACATTGGAGGATTGCATCCTGGAGAGGAACAAGAAAGATGGGAGCCTGAGCTGGGAGCTGCCTGGACAGCGTTGGCAGTGTGGTAAGCAGCTGGTAAGCCAGAGAGCGAGCTTGACCCTGAGAATTATCTGGAGACCGTGTTAAAACTGAATAAAGCATTTTGAGTTGAATCCCCTAAGACTTTGTTGTGTTTGGGCATGATCCTGTAAAAACGTACCCCTGGCAAGAAGCACCCTGCCACTAAAGTCCTACATATTCTAGGCTCCGCCTACCTGTGAGACCGCCTCACCCCCCGGACTCTACATCGACACCTGCGGTTGGCTGGAGGCACCCTCTTTGAGGTGCCCCAAGTTTCTCAGGTGGCGACCATGGGGAGGGCATTCTCGGTGGCTGCTCTGAGGCTGTGGAACTCCCCTCCAGTGGCAGTCCATTTAGTTCTGGACCTCCCCTCCTTTAGAAGACAATGTAAAACCTGGCTGTTCCACCAGGGTTTTGGTGGGGGAGATGGGTAGGGGAGATGGGTAGTGGAAGGGGGTTGGGCTGGGAAATTTTAGCTCCATCCTGTTGTTGTAGTTTAAGAAATTGTTGATTTTATATTGTATTTAATATTATTTTGATATATTTTAATATCTGTACGCCACCCCAAGCTGCCTTAGAGCAGGAAGGGGCAGGATAGTAAATCGCTGAAAATAAATAAATAAATAAATAAGAGTCTCCACCCTTTCTTTTGTAGAACTTGCAGGCACATGAAGGCAAGCACCAGCTCACAGCCACTGGACCTGCTACAATATGCTTCTATTAGCCTCAGTCCATGAAGAGAGTTCTTTGGTGTGTGTCTCTCTCACACCACCCATCCTCTTTCCAAGATGGCTCCCATCCCTGCTCCTCTCGGTTAACATGGAGACCTCCAACTTCTGGTCCCCACTAGGCTGCTAGCCCCTTCCGGACTTGCTGCACTTAGGAAACCTCTTCTGGCTTCTTGCAAAAGTTTCTCCCCTACATCTCTCTGCCCAATTCAAATACAATATTCATATTGTAGAACTAAGTCTAATAGCAGCAGCATTCATTAGATCTTACTGCTGAAGTAAATGGCCTTTGAATAGTCACCACTCTTATTGTTTGTTCATTTGTATGTACCTGCAAATTGAATAGCAACTTCTGCCCATGAAACCAGCACCACATTCCCTTTCTCCACCTCCCATTCCTGTCTTCCTGTTGCTACCTTCTAAAGGTGGCTGTTGAGAAACATCTGCTTCACATTTCTCTCTGCGTCACACAGAAAACAATTACAGAACTCGTTAAGGAGTTTCTGTGCTTAACCTCTGCACGGCACCCTTCACAGGGGAAGACCTCCCTGCTCTTTCCTTGAAAAGCCTAATTATTTTCCCACCAAAAACTCTGCAGGGCTTTTTAAACAACCCCACCCTACAATGCTTGGTAGTTTGCCCACAAGCTCCGAAATGGAACCCTCATTCATACATACTTCAGCCTTAAACGTATGCTGTGGCATATTTACCCCGCTGACTGGCAAGAAGCTTTCATTAAAGTAAATGTCATCTATATTTCTTAAGTATTTCAAAAGGATGTATAACATTGTTAATTCATTTGTAGCAAAAATTATATGGTAAGTTTAAAAAACCGCTTTAACCTCTAAGGCCCTGATTCAGAGTCCCTTAAAATAAATTAAAAGACTCCCACTGAGTTCCATGGTCTTTGGACCACCCTCTAAAAGAGACTCCTTGACAGACTCTGTTAAATATACATCCAGGTGGCTGGTGTTTATTTTTTGTGTCCAGAATTCAGGAAAACAGGGAATATGAGCCCTTGCATACTTCAGGAGCTACTGAATTCAATATGAGCCCAGAAGTATGTTTTAGTAGAAAACATGAACTTAAAACAATATACTAATACTGACTGTGAAATCCTCAAAAGCTTCATTTTTTTGGAAGACAATTTTAAAAATGTAAATCTTTCAGAGATGTGACACCTTTGTAGACCTTGATGTGCAGTCTCAGCATGGTGGAAGTTCATAGAGGCAACATCTTTCAGCTGCTGGTAGAACTTGAGTACAGGACTTGAGACTTGTTTATTTGATGTATGAGAAGTCAGAAGCTGTGTACTACTCCCACCATGAACACATTATATGAGTATCCACAGGTCACACCTTTTCTTAGGGTGTTTTTAGAAAAGTGCCTCTCCACCCATTGCCCAACAATCACCCATCCATCATGCATGTTTCAGGGCTGCATAGGGCACCAATGCGGCTCTGCAACATACATGATGTGCGGGTGATAGATGAGGAGTTGTTTATCAAAAACCCTCCGAGAGCAAACTAGCTCTAGAATTCATAGGGAAATAAGATTTAGACAGTTATAGAGCCATTAAAAAAAATTGTGCCAACATGAGTTGTAGTTGAGGGAAATATTGGACAAAGACACTAAACCATTAACAGGTCCCTATTAGAGCTGAAACAAGTATCTGCTACTCCTGTATCTGGCAGGATATCACAGTATCCACAGTATCTAGTATGCAGTTGGATACCGAATGGTATCCTGTTTGGTATCCACCAGTTATCCGGTTAACTGGATTACCAAATTACTGTTTACTGCATTATCATTTACTGACCCCTGTTTACCAAATTGCCATATAATCGCATTACCATTCAATCACATTTTGACTTTTAAAAAAAATTATTCCATCTATCTGGACTGGTTTGGTTATCCGATAATGTGGTAAATAGCAATGAGATAAGTCGTAATATCCGGTATTCTGGTTTGGTGGTTAACCTCCACAGTTAATTACCCAATAGTTATCAAATAACTGCCAAGCTATCCAGAATACTGGATATTATCCACAGATCATTTTTGGCTGTTTCGGCTCTAGTCTGTATCCCGCTAACCAGAGGGCTTGTTCCTTTTCCCACACTTCATGACATGCAGGGCAGAAGGAAGAGATTTCTAGCAAGCCACTAGCCCCCACAGCTTTTCCCCTTAGGAAACACTGACTGAGGGTGATTTTAGACATTACGGGCCTCCCTGTTACCACAGTCAATCCCCTGTGGTGGCGGAGGGCCGGTAACATCTAAAGGGGTTCCCGTCAGAGGTTCACCCCAGTAAACCTCCGGCAGGAATCCAAATAACCTCTGGAATGGTAGTTAGCTGGACCACGGTCTGGAAAAGGCAGAGAGTAACGTCTGTTACCTCCGCTGAGTCCGGAGCGTGGTCCCGGCCACGATCTGGGATCAGGCGCAGCAGCCGGATTGGGTGCAGCGGCAAGGGCTGTGTGGCCACATGTCATGCCGCGCAGCCCCGCCCCCTTCCCGGTCCCCAAGAGGAATCAGGCCGGCACGTCTAAAGGACGGCCGGCCTGATTCCCGTCCAGGATCTGAAACGGATCCCGGACTGTGGCAACAAGGGAGGCCGGCACATCTAAAATCACCCTGAGAAATTTGTATTCTGTAGCCTATGTCAATCAGTGACTTCCTTCCTTCAACTGTGCTGAGTGTGTGATTAAATAAAGACAATCGAGAGAGAGAGAGATTAAGAGAGAGAGGTTGCCATGCTGGTCCCAAATGCAAGAGATTTGAACTACTTCATCTCCATTAAATAGACAGGAGGAGGCTCAGAAGACTTTGCAGATCTTCACGTACCTGCCAGTGTCCTTAGTTTTTCTATAACCAACAAGGACCTACATCTTATAACCTACATTATATAATCTGTTTGTAAGCAATAAGCACCTCAGATCCAGTCTGTTGCCAGGTCCTCTCACTTCTGCATAATATTGCTAGAATCCAGCCCTTCCTTACTGCTTCCATTGCCAACAAAACCCTGAGTCCATGCTCTCACCTTGACTACTGCAACTTCCTTCTTATTGGCCTCCCCCACTCTGACATGGCTCCCCAGGGGCACAGCTATAATAGGTGCACCAGGCCCACAAGCCCACATGCACATAGAGTGAGTGGTGTGGAACTAATAAACAAGGAACAGTTATTTACTCTCTCACCTAGTACTAGAACTAGGGGACACTCCCTGAAACTCATGGGTGGCAAGTTTAAAACAAATAAAAGAAAACATTTTTTCACTCAGTGTATAACTGGGTTGTGGAATCTACTGCCAGAGGCTGTGCTAAGGGCCAGTCCTATAGCTGAGTTTAAAAGAGGTTTGGACATGTTTCTGGAAGATAGGTTCATTAGCAGATATTAGCCAGACAGGATTGGGGAACATGACGGGAGCTGGGGGAAAAACAACAGGGAATGGATCCCCCATTGTGACCTGTTGGGTGCTTCTCCCAAGCCACCGTGATTGACCACTGTCGGAGACAGGATGCTGGACTAGATGGACCATTGGTCTGACCGAGTATGGCACTTCTTATGTTAGAGTGCCTATGTCCCTGTTGCCCTTCTCACTTTTGTTTAACATTCCAATGCCAAGGTCACCCATTGTGTTGACCATGTTCACCCTTCTTCTCCTCTCTCCTCTGGCTCCTTTTACCTGAACACATTCAGCATAAGCTCCTTGTCTCCTTCAAGGCTGTTCATGGCCTTGCCCCCCTCTATCTCTCCACACTTGTTCCTGTCACAATGCTGCCCAGGACCTTCCCTTCTCCGCTGTGATTTGATTATATTATTTACAACATACAAAAAAAGAATAACTCCTCCCATTAACTTCAGAGGGAGTAGGAGTGATCCATAACATATTAATGTGCGCATGCCCTTTTATCATTGTGTCTTTGGGCGACAGAAATGTTTCTATTTGAGCAAGTTATTGCATTTGTTGCAGAATTATATATCAAATGATTATCTCCAAGATTTGGGGTTGGGGGCAAGCAAAGGGGGTGTCTGTAAGAATGTAGTCCAGCTCCCATGGTGAGTAGCTACAGGAGCAGGCCCAAAGTCAGTATCTCATAAACTCTTGTTCTTTAGTGCTTTTTTATTCACACCACTGATGCACATATATTTACAAAAAGGTCCATACTTTAGGTTTTGCCTGCCAGTTTCTCTGAGTAGCCTTTCAAGCCCTTAGATTCCCTTGGCTGCCTGGAGCAGCCCAGCTCCAAACTCTCCGCTTATTCCAGGAGCAATCAAGCTCCCAGCTGCCTCTTGCAGTGAGCTCTTGTTCTGGGGTTGGCCAAGCTGCTTGCTACCTTCTGCAGAAATCTCTACCCCTTGAGGTAAGCCTTTGAGCTTTGAGCTTTGCCTCTTCCTGGTGATCTGGGGCCAGAACTCTCTGGCTCCTGGCTTTTATACAGGGCCTTACCCTAGCTGGCTTGCAGTTTTCTGCCACACCCATCTGGCGCCAATAGGAAACTGCAATTGGCTTAGTTAACCCTTTCTGAGTCTTAGCATTACTTGGCCAGGACTCAGCGGAGGTCTCCTTGCCAAGATTAACCAGCCTCTGTTTTGACCTCAGTCCTGCAATGACTTACTAGGACCCATTACAGGATCAAAGAGTTTGTTTTCTTCAGAATTTCCTCACTCAGGGGTCATTTACACTATAATGTTGTGGGTTTTGGGGGGTCTTGTTGCTATTCATTTGTGTAGAGTCAGCATGAACATTAGTACATTCAACACAGTATTAATCTAAAGCCTATTTGAGTCTCCCATTCTATTGCATATTTTTCCTTTGTCTCCAGCATAATAATCCTTATTTCCTGCATTTCCCCCCCTGGAAAACCCTTCTTGTGGGAGTCTGTTCATCACCCACTGATGATTATCTTTACTGTCAATGCTTTAGTGGGTGATGATGGATGAAAACGGCTAGCCTGTTTCATTCTAAATCTAAAGCTTACCCTTCCTTGGAATTGAATTTCTTATCTTTAGATTTAATCAACTCACCCAAGAAACTGACAGGCACCTTGCTAAAGGCAGCAGAAAATGCAATAACATTTGCTATGCATTGTATTGTGCTAGTTGATAAAATCTGCTAGGCCTATAGAAATTCCATGGGAGAGCATAAAGAAGCCATCTTTGTTATATAGGCAATATCCTGAAATCTTTAGAAACATGCAATGCAGTTGAATGAATGTGCTTATTAAATCTGAAGATAAGAAATTCAATACCTCACTAGTGAGGCAAGTGGCGTACCAAAGTTAGCAGTTTTCATCCTAAACTGTGCATGTCTGTAGGGATTTAACCTGCTGCCGCGCCGCCTGCTACCACCGGAAATTGCGAGGGAGTGTGGGAGATGTGGGGCCTCTGTCTCTCCCTCCCTCTGTGCCCCCCCCCCCCGCTGCCTGTCTGTCTCAGACAGGGGGAGTGAGAGAGAGGCAGAGGCCCCACCTCTCCCACATTCCCCCTGGCCGAGACTGACAGGCAGCGATGGGGTGGGGGTGGGTGGGTATCCACAGACTGAGGGAGGGGCAGGGCCTCTGCCTCTCCCTCACTCCCGCTGGCCCCCTCCGCTGGCGCTGCCTGTCAGTCGGAGTTGGACTCGGCCAGGGGGCCCCCGCGCTCGGGGTCCCTCAGCTCCCGGCCACTGTAAAGCCAGGAGCTGGGGACCCCGAGTGCAGGCCCTCCCTCAGGAGCGGGGCCCGGTGCGCCTGCCCCAGGCCACTCTGTGGTAAGGCCGGCCATGGGCCACTCCATTTGTGATCTTTTGTGCTTCTCTGAAGCAAATTAAGCTGCCCTCTCTCAGAAACAGGATATGGGGCTAAATGGACCATTGGTCTGACCCAGTTATGTCCTTATGTAGCTGAATCAAAGAATGGAATGATTGGTGGTGGAAGCAGAGAGTATACTCATCAAACTTGCATATGACAAAAAACCAGGCGGGATTGCAGACACTTTGCAAGACAAGATCAGAATACAGAATAATCTAGATAAACTAGAGACCTGGCCTGAAAAAAACCAAAATGAGATTTAATAAAGACAAATGCAAAGCATTCCACATTGGGGAGGAAAAACCAGATGCACAGATATAAAAAGGGGGATAATTGGCTAAGCAGTAGCACCAGAGAGAAGGATCTGGGAGTTATGATGGATCATAAAATGAACATGAATCTGTAATATGATGCTGTCGCAAAAAAAGGAAAATGCCATTTTGGGTTGCATTGAGAGGTGCAAAGTAGTGATGCCACTTTGTTTGGTGCTGGTGAGATCTCACATGGAGTACTGTGTCCCATTTGGGGCACCACACTTCAAGAAGGATGTAGACAAACAGGAAAGGATTCAGAAAAAAGCCAAAGATGATTGAGGGGCTGGAGGAGAAGCCGTAGGAGGAAAGGCTAAAGGAACTGGGTATGTTCAGCCTAGAGAAAAGATTAGTAGGGTGGGAACATAATAGCAGCTTTCTAAATGTCTAAAAAGATGCCACAGATGGTGATAATTTGTTCAGCACTGTCAAACAAGGAAGAACAAGAGGGAATGGGCTTAAATTGCAGCAATGCAGATTTCACTTAAATACGAGGAAACACTTTCTGACTGTCATAGCTGGGCAATGGAATAAGCTGCCCAGGGAGGTTGTGGAATCTCCCTCCCTGGAGGTTTTCAAAACCCAGCTGGACAAACATCTGTCCGTGATGCTGTAGACAGGGATATCCTGCCATGGAGCAGGGGGGGTTGAGGTCCCTTCCAACCCTAAAATTCTATGGAAGCCACAATGCTTCAGGAGATAGCTAAGTTACATTTTCCTGTCACGTTACTGACCCTTTGTAGAAATTAGAAAAAATGGTCAGTCCTTTTCAAAAGTGAGGCTTATGCACCTTGGCAGGAGATAGAGGAACAAAAGGTGAACAGATCACGTCATTCGCTGTCTGACAAAAGCTAGTTTGATCTAGTAAAGATTGCAGCCAGATGTGACAGCAGTGTTTCCCTCAGAAGGATCAGTGGAGTCATATAGTAAGGAAAAAGATAACAGAAAAGTGTGTGATTAAAGAACCAAAAAAGGTAAGCCTGTTGAGCCAGATATGTGAGCACATATTAACTATTTCCTTAATCCCACTGCTGGATGAGAGATGAAATTTTTTTAGACAAACCTTCTGCAGTGAAGCAGAGGAAGAGGCATAGGGTGTTTTCAGACGTTACGCCACCACGGTCAACCACGGTGAATCCCCCTGTGGTGATCGTGGTGGCGTAACATCTGTTGGGCCAAAAAGAGATTCCCACCAGATGTTCACCCCTGGCGGGAATCACTTTGACCACGTTTTTGGAGGTCTGGCCACCCGGAGCTCCGAAAGTGTGGTCAAAGCGATTCCCTCCGAGGGTGAACTCCCGGCGGGAATCTCTTTTCGGCCCAACAGACATTACGTTTCCACGGTCAACCACGGGGGGATTCACCGTGGTTGACCATGGTAACGTCACGTCTGCTACCGGACCACGGTCTGGAATCGGCGGCTGTGGCCGCCGCCGATTCTGGGCCGTGGCCTATAGCCCAAGGGGCGGGCGGGTGCCGCGGCCGCATTGCCTGCCCGTCTCCGGGAGGGCGGGCGGGGGGGGGAGGGCGGGCGCTGCGGCCGCATTGGTTTCTGCACCCGCTCGTCTCCCAGAGGGTGGCCTCAGGAGCATGGGGGCGGGGCGGAACTGTGCAGCCGCATGTTGCGCCGCGCAGGCCGCCCCCTCCCCCGATCTGCCTCCGGAATCAGTCGGCACGTCTGTTGACAGGCTGATCTGATTCCAGAGGGGAATAAAAAGGTGATTCCATGCCATGGCCGAAGGACGGTCCGGCACATCTGAAATCACCCATAGTTGCTTTTACAACTGAAACAAAAACAATAAATCTGTCAAATTTGTGCTATTTGAACCAAAACAGATGAAGCAGATAATTAAACCCAATATTCATTTCCATTTCACTGGATACCCATTTATGGTTTTGCAGGTTGGTTATTTCAGTTACTTTGGTTCAGTTATTTGGTCATTTTGATATTTTGGTTATGTTATTTCAGCACTATTTGGCTCATGCCCAGGTACCAAAACAAAGTAACCAAAAAAGCAAAATAGCCAAAATTACTGAACCAAATAACTGAAATAGTTAAACAAATGAATGACCAAATTGGAGCAGCCAAATGAAAAGATATGTTGCAGTTGCATGTGTTATTCAGATATTTGGAAGGCTATCCAAAAATTCAAATAATATCCACCAATAAAAAAAAATCGACAGTTTTATTCTAGTAGCTTTAGAGATCATGTTCCATGGTAGAAGTAAGTGACTCTCTGCAAAGAAGCATTTCTTCCTAGTCTTCAAATTTATGGCAGTGTCAGTCTGAATCTCAGTAGTAAATAGTCTACTGGGAGATGGCATCATATTTGCTTCTCTTGGAAATGAAACAATTTACAATGCCTAGGTTCCTCTCTCATCTTCTGTATAAACCAGGCTACAGTACACCTCTTGTCTTCTAGAAGACTGCTTTCCTGTGGAGAAAATCTCTTCCCCAGAAGCAGTGCTTTTTGGTTTTAAAATTATGGATTTGATCCAGGCTTAATGGCATTTTTAAAAAATGAACAAATGCCAATGCCAGTTTGAATTTAAGTTTGTGTGTCTGAGTAAATTTTATTTCCCAGGTGTGCTGATAATTCATAAAACAGTACTGCATGAAGAAGAATGGCAGGAAATCGGGAAATATAAAGTTAATACATCCAGGTAATCTTCCATCTAAGTTTACTCTCTTTTGTGCCCTGTACAAAAGGCTGGTTTCCTCTCTCTGCTTAGCAATGTTTATGTTTTGTTTGCCTGGGGTGTTGACAAATCACTGGGATAACTTTGGGCTAAATGTTGAGGGATGGGAGGGATGCTGGATCTGCCCTTGTCTAAGAGAAGCCCAAGCCCCAAAGTACAAATGCTTCTCACCGCCTGGCCCAGAAGCCCCTGACAGTTTGAAAACTAAACTCTTAGATGTCTGAAACTGTAAAAGAAGTGTATTGCTGTCAAAGGGTTTATTATTCCACAGTTTCCATGTCTCCGTCTGTTCCATTTGCAGGGGTAGATAAAATGAATGACACAGAGGGTATTTTCAGACGTTATGAGATCACGCTCAACCACAGTGAACCACGGTCAATCCCGCGGCAGGGCCAAAGCGCCCTGAATGTCTGTTCGGCGGCCGCCAGATGTTCACCACCTTGGGTTTGGCTGGCGGGGCTGTCCTCTGCCTGCACTTCTGGCGGGGCCACCTTTAGATGGATGGGCCACCCAGGGGTGAAGTGGGCTGGTGCAGCCAGCATCAGGGCAGCCTATCTGTCTGAAAACACCTAATAGCCTGCTGTTAAAAAACAAATTTTCTCTTTGTCTCTTTCAGCAGGGAGACACACCATAGGCAAGTCTGCCCTGATGTTTCCCCGCCCCCCTCTTTCCTAATGTCCCCATGAGAGTGAGGCATCCTCCCCATGCCTCAAAGCCTTTTGTCTTGCAAATTAAATAAAACAAGGTGGAGGTAACTCAATTCAATGAATCCATTAAAGAATGCTATTTTTCAAACACCATTTTCCTCATGCCTTCTTCCTCCCACTGAACTCTTTCTGAAGCATAGAACTACTTTTTGTCAAGGACTCAACATTCTGAGGGGATGGGAGCAGAGCCACTGAGCCAGCCTTACCACAGGGCAACCTGGTGACCTTCTCAGGCCCTGCTCTTTCTGGGCCACCCACAGTGGCCCTGTTTTCACCTGGGCAGGACGTAGGGACCCAAACACAACCACCTTTAGGGCCCTGTGCATGGTGCCCCAAAGGGGTGTGGCCATCAAGAGCAACCACATTTTATCTTCGCCCTGGGCCCTGCAAATTCTAAGGCCAGCCTTAGATGAGAGCATTCATTTCTACCACACCCCTAATCTGAAAGTTGGGGGGGATGCACCCTGTTGGCCACACACATAATGACATGCTTCCCCAGGCTAGTTCCCTCAATTTTGAGGCTATTCTGTAGAAACTTTTACCATTGGAAATCCTGTCTTCTTCAAATTGTGGCATTTGCCAGCAAATGACTGAAAAAATATTAACTTGATCATGATTTGTGACACAAAAGAAAGTGGCTGGCTTTCCTTGCACATGTCCCTTTGTACATTTGATTCTTGTATTTTTTGTCTTGGGGACAGACTTCTGTAATAGCCTCTAAAAAATGTTCGTGGAAGAAGGTGGTATCGTGGGAGGCTGATGGTTTTGGCTTACAGGGTTTGATCTGAAGCCTATTTAAGTTAAAACAAATCAGTTGCAAAACTTGGATCAGGAACAGGTTGCATTTCCCCTGTTGGCATCGGGGAAAATCAGTGAACGCGAGTCCTTGATCAGGAGTAAAAGTGATAAAGGGTTTAAATCTTGAGGTCCACGTGTCTATATTATACCAGTGAGGGCCAGCCAGCTATAGCTCTTGAGCCCATATTTTCCTTGTATGCCTTATTTAAATCTAAGGGCACCAATGGCATATTTTCGTATAAAGGTCCTTAACTCTGTAACTTTCTTTCCTCCAACCTGTTGTTCAGCACCACCTGAATCTGATGATCTTCTGGGCATTCTTTATGGACTACTGATTCTCTTTTTTATTCCTGCAGGCATGGGTTGAATGTGGCATCAGTGGGTAAATTCAGACGTGCTGGGCCTCCAGGCCCAACATGCTGAAACCTGGATCTCTGTCAGTGATGAAGCTGGCCATCCTTTAGACGTGCCGACTTCATCATGCAGGGGAATCTCGGAGAGGACGGAGCTGTGTGGTGTGACGTGTGGCCGCATGGCCGCGCCCCCTGCACTCCCACATCTGCCCGCCCTCAGGGAGACGGGCAGGCGCAGCGACCAATGAGGTCGCTGTGCCTGATCCCATGCCGTGGTCCAGACTACGCTCAGGAATGGGGCAAGGTAACACATGTTACTTTTGCCCCTTTCCTGATCGTGGTTCAGCTAATCACGGTTCTGGGGTTGAGACTGGCCTCAACCCCAGAACTGTGGTTAGCTTTGAACCCTGCCAGGAATTCACTGTGGTGAACATCTGGCGGGGCTCAAGCAGACGTGACGTCACCACAGTCAACCACACTGGATTACACTTACAGTGGATCCAGTGTGGTGGCTGTGATGAGTGGCACGTCTGAAATTACCCAGTGAAGTGATTGAGGCAGTATTTTATTTGTTTGGGGAAACTGAGTGATTTGTATACCTGAATTCACTTGTATGTATTTCCACCCAAAGAACCTGGATAAGTACTTCACGCAAATTTAAAATGCAGATTTACAGTTTTACGTGGTATGCAATAAAACAAATATCCTGAAATAAAGAAATGCTGCTTCTAGTATTTGGCATTCCTTGCCTGATCAAGTTAATCTCCTACATCCTTGGTATGCCAGAATCAACATGTGAAGTTACATTAATGACTGATTACCCAAGTGATGCAGAACAGATACCAGTGAAACAGTCAAAATGCCTGTCAAAAAATATTATCCAGACAAGTATGAAGCTCTGAATCGTCTTGTATAGTATCTTTCAAAATCACTAAATAGATCACAAAAAGACTCTCACTTAGTGCTGCGATAGTCCTAGATTATTAATTTTCGTTTTCTATCCCTTCCCCATAACTCCTTTTATAACAGGCATGGCAATAAAAAAGTACTTAAAATAGCTAGTGAGCAATGAGTGTGAATCATTTCCTTCAATTATAGTAAAGTTGTTTTGTTTTGTTTTGACGGGGAGGGTAAGGAAAAGGTAAATTAAAATAGGAACCTGGATTGAATATCACCCTTGCATGCCTTTCAGGAGAAGAATTTTTATTGCATGTAACAGTAATAATCCCCATCTTGCATTCTGAATGAAGCCCATCTCTTCTCACCTCATCCATCAGCATACCCTGAATATTCCAAATATTAACTCAGAACGATTCCAGTGTCAGGTGCCACATCGAGGGGTTGCCTTGGTAATCACCTAGGAGAGAGACTATGTCAATACTCAGAGTTCACTCCTAGGCCATACAGAAATTCAGAGCAGTAAAGCCAAGTGAAAACTTTTCCCTTTCCCACAGCTTCTCATGGTCATGGTCAAGGAGTCTCACACATTTGTTTTATCCTTGATTCAAGGTGGAATTGAAAAACTGAAATATTCCACAATTCCAATTTCAAGCTGTCGATACATTGATGAGATGAAAGAAAGACATTTCAATTAGCCTCCTTTAATCACTTTCAGTATAGAGGTGTGCTAGTTAAGGTGAAAAGCAGTTATCATGCCATCTCCGCCTATCTCTAACATGGGATTTTCAGTCTCTTTACTTCCGGATAGCGACCTAGATCTTTTCAAGGGGATTGCTCACGTTTGCAGTGGTGTATGTTAAGTTTAATGTGGTAGAAAACTAAAGCAGACTGTATACTAATTGCTGGTGGTTGTTGGAAGACATTTGTTATTTCCTATGAAACGTTATCATAATTAGAAGAGCTCATTATAGTCAATGGGAAAATCCTTAAGTTGCACATTCGTGTTAGAGATCGGTGGCATAATGTTGCATATATGTCATTTATACAATATGGTTTCACTGTTTAAACACTTCACATGCCCATGTAAAAGGTGGGGGACAGCTCGGGTCTGGGGGGGAGGGTGCATGGGAGCCAGGTTGGATATGGGGGGAGGTCAGGTCGGGTCCAGAACCAGCTGCTTGAACAGCTAGACTGCTCTGAACAGCTTAGCCTGTTGTTTCAGGACCCTGCACTGCAGGGCGCAGCCCAGCGCCCCAGTGCCAAGCAAAAGCGATAGTCCAGGGCGATAGTCCAGGGGGACTTCAACATCCATGATGATGCCAGTCTTAGAGGGGCAGAGTATGAGTTCATGGCCGCCATGGCAACCATGGGCCTGTTTCAGAGAATGGTGGGCCCCACACATGTTGGAGGACATACCCTGGAGATGGTATTTTGCACAGGCCTTGAGGCGGGGGTGGGGGAGGTGTAATCAGTGCCCTTGTCATGGATGGATCATTATCTCCTCCGAGCCGGTATCCTGGCACGTCGGCCCCCGGGAGGGTGCAGAACAAGTTAGGATGGTTCGCCCCCAAAGGCTTATGGAACCTAGAAGACCGCCCTAGGGGATGTTTCCTCTGATCTCATTGGCCGCTCACTCGATGACCTCGTGACCATATGGAATTCCATGATGTTGGAGGCCATTGTGGCTCCCAGGCATCCGCTCCCGAACTGCTGACAATGCAGATCCCCGTGGCATACAGAGGAGCTGCAGCAGATGAAGCGGGAAGGGCGGCCTTTTCTTTGCTGCCCTTATTGTGTCGTTAAGTCCTGCCCGGCAGAGCTTTTCCGGGTGGTGAGGGGTCTGGTCAGTCCAGCCTCCCTCTGCCTGGATTTAGAGTGATCAAATGCCTGCTGTAATTTATCTGTGGACTTTTTTGCAATAAAATTGCTGAAATCCTCCACAGTTCTGACGTGACACTTTTAGCAGCAGGTGAGCCAGAGGCTTGTCTTGTCCTGTTTTGTGGGATGAATTTCAGGATGTGTCGCCCTCAGATTCAGGGGATGCTCTTGTGACTGTTCAAGCCACTTTTTGTGAATTAGACCTATGCCTGTCCTGGCTGGTCAAGGCCAGTCCGAAGACATTAGGGCCGTTGCTGGTGGGAATTGTCAATGCCCCCCTTGGGGAGGGCAGGGTGCTGGCTGGACTGTTTCAAGGAGGCTATGGTACAGCCCCTGCTCAAGAAGCCATCATTGGACATTGGCATCTTGGTCAGCTATTGGCCAGTCTCTAACCTTCCCTTTTTAGGGAAGGTTATTGAACAGGTGATGGCTCAGCAGCTGGAGGAGCATCTGGACCAGAATAATTTTCTCGATCCCTCACATTCAGGCTTTCGTCCAGGTTATGGCACGGAGACTGCGTTTGTGGCTTTGGTTGATGACCTCTCCCATGAGTTGGACTCGGGTTGTTCGACCCTGTTGATCTTGTTCGATCCAGCTGCGTTTGATACCGTTGATCATGAGTTGTTGGTGTCTCAGCTGCGGGACCGGGCAGGGATTGGTGGGACTGTTCTTGAATGGTTCCGCTCTTTCCTGCATCGGCCCCTGGTGACAGCAGGATGGCCTGGGGGATTGGGGGCTACATGTGGGGGGAGATGAGGGGGGGAAAGGGTCACAGGGTGAACAGCCAGGTCTGGGGGGCCAGGATGTGGTGGATGGGGGGGGGG
>QEPC01000801.1:8037987-8048394 GCA_003113815.1 Sphenodon punctatus | reverse complement strand
AGCTAGTACTAGAACTAGGGGACACTCCATGAAACTCATGGGTGGCAAGTTTAAAACAAATAAAATAAAATATTTTTTCACTCAGCGTATAATTGGGTTGTGGAATCTACTGCCAGAGGCTGTGGTAAGGGCCAGTACTACAGCGGAGTTTAAAAGAGGTTTGGACAAGTTTCTGGAAGATAGGTCCATTAGCAGCTATTAGGCAGACAGGATCAGGGAACATGACGGGAATTGGGGGGAAACAACAGGGAATGGATCCCCCATTGTGACCTGTTGGGTACTTCTCCCAAGCCACTGTGATTAGCAACTGTCGGAGACAGGATGCTGGGCTAGATGGACCATTGGTCTGACCCAGTATGGCACTTCTTATGCTCTTATGTTCATTCCCCCAGGTGGAATTTGTGGGCTGGGGGGTTAGGGGGTTACTTGTTAGAGATTAGAGCTGCAGGGTGTGTGTGTGTGCGCATGTGAGTGTGTGTGAGAAAGGTGTGAGTTTGAGTATCTGTCTGTGAGTAAGTCTGAGTGTCTGTGTGAGAGAAGTAAGTGAATGTGTGTGTGTGTGAGAGGGAGAGAGTACGTGAAAGTGAAGGGAGAGTGTGAGTATCTGTGTGTGAGAGAGGTGAGAGAGAGAGAGGTGAGTGTGAGAGTCTTGAGTATGTCTATCTGAGTATGTCTATGTGTGACAGAAGTGAGTGAGAGAGAGGGAGAGAAAGGGGTGTGTGTATGTATGTAGGGCATGAAATTGCAGATCAAATCCCATGAGCCAAAAAAAAAGAGAAGAAAAAAAAACACTCAGTCGCCAGACTTTAGTCTGCTATATTTCAAAAACCTAATTAAATTCCAACATCTAAAAACCTTCGCTTTTAAATTCATAGTTAAGGCAAATTGGTGAAAAATAATTTCACTACTCTACCACCTAAAAATAGGTTAACTTTTATAATGCATCCTTTTCAACTACATCAATAGTACTCGATCGCATACCTTTCATTAACAACTCTGCCTATATAAATGGGTATTTTCAGACGTTACGAGATCACGCTCAACTACAGTGAACCACGGTCAATCCCGCGGTGGGGCCAAAGCGCCCTGAACATCTGTTTGGCTGCCGCCAGATGTTCACCACAGTCAATACTCACATGGGATCAAAATCAACCATGCTTCCGGACCTCTGGCCCGGACCATCTCCGAAAGCGTGGTCAAAGAGATTCCCAGTGGGAAAAAAAAAAAGTAACATGTGGGGATGACAATCACCAGCTGGAATCAATCAAAATGATTCCCAGCCGGGGACAAAGCACACAGCATCACTGCCAGGCAACCAGCAACAACACAGGCCGTGGAGGGTCAGGAAAAGAGGGGTGGCCAGGTGCCAAGGGGGGGCGGGCGCCCGGGGCGGCAAACGACTAGCGACTAACCACTATATACCCTACAGGACAGTTGGAGGGGCCACAGCAACCCGGGCCCATGCCCCCAGCCCAACAGATGAGGGAGCACCATGCCCGAGTACGGCGCCGGAGGGAGGACCAGGCAGAGGACATTGTCCGGACCACCACAGAACAGGGGGAGTGGATGATTGCGGCTGTGGAATGCATGGAGGCAGCCATAGAGCGCTCCCTGGAGCGGGTGGAGGCAAGGGATCAGAGGCTCCAGGCAGAGGTGCACCTGGAGCTGAGGCGGGAGTGCCGGGAGCACAGCAGGCAGGTAGAGGCGTTTGGGCGGCTGGAACAGGCCATCGAGGGGATCGTGCCGGAGCATTCAGCCAAGATGGACAGGTCCCATGACATTGGGACCTCCCTGCTCCTGCCCGCAGGCACTATGTGCACCTATATGATGGCAGCCGCCCCGCTGGGCACCCTGCCTGCCCAGGGCCCCATGCCGGGCCCCTCGGCGCCCCCACCACCTCCCCAATCGCCCCAGCCACCTCCACGCCAGCAGGGGCCCCGCATCCGCCTCCCAGTTCCCGCCAGCCTCCGGAGGGAGCAACCGCCCAGGGGGACCCCTTGGGTCCCGAGTGTTCCCTCCCTCCCACCACCACCTGCCCCTCTGCACACTGAGGCCTCCCAGGACACTGTTGGGGACACGGACAGCGGAGGGGAGGGCAGCTCCCAGAGCTCTGTGCCTCCCACAGGGTGCTCGAGGGGGTGCCCCACGAAACGCTTGGACTGGGGGGGATGAGGGGGAAGGGAGAGGGTGGTCTGGGGGGTGGGCGGTGGTGGTAGTGATGAGGGCACGGGTAAGTGCGTGATATAATAAATGCACGGATGACACAGCCGCCTCCTGTGGTCAGTTCAGGGAACCAGAGGTGGGGGTGGACCATGCGAGTATAGGGGCTCACCCAGGGAATCCCCCAGGTCCCTGGGGGGGCACCCGCACACCTGGGCCTCCCGGCTGATGTGCCTGGCTAGGGCGGCACGGATTTGTTTGGCATAACGGTACTCCCTCAGGTTGTCCGTGTTCATGTACAGAGGCACGGGCTGGGAGGGCGGGTAGGCATGGGGTATTCGAGGGCAGCCCCATCGGTCTCGCACACGTTGTGCAGCACACAACAGGCACCGATTACCAGGACTGAGGTCTCCACTGTGTAGTCTAGCTGGCCGGCGAGACTCCTCCAGCAGTGCTTGAGGGCCCCAAACGCCCGCTCGACCACGGTCCTGCTGGCACACAGGCGGGTATTGTAGAGCGCCTCCGCTGGGGTCCGTGCGGCTGGGTATACCTTCATCAGCCACCGGGTGAGGGAGTAGGCCGGGTCCCTCAGGATGCAAGGGGGCATCAGCACCCCCTTGATCCGGGCCATCCCCATGTCTGCAAAGTCCCCCCAGTACATCCGGGCATAAAAGGAGGAGATGGTCATGATCCAGTCATTGTGGCTGCACCCGGAGTTGCCCGTAAAGATGTCTATGAACCTCCCCTGGTGGTCCACGACTGCCTGCAGCTGCAGGGAGTGATACCCGTGCCTGTTGACATACTCCGTGGCCTTCCCCGCGGTGGGGCGGAGGATCTCGATGTGGGTGCCGTCCACAGCGCCCATGCAGTTGGGGAACCCACCAGCCATGAAGCCGGCCATCACGGGCCCCTGATCCACCAGCTGGATTGCCCTGTCCAGGAGTACACCCTCCATAGCCTCACAGACATCCCAGAGGATACAGGCCATGGTGCTCACCCCGACACCGAAGTGCTGCGAGACGGACCGGCAGGAGTTGGGCGTTGCCAGGGCCCAGACCCCGATGGCCACCCGCTGGACCATGGGGATGGGGTTCCTCATGGGGGTGTGCTGTCGCTACAGCCAGGGTGTGAGCAGCTCTGCGAGCCACAGTAGGGTGAGCTTGTCCATCCGGAAGTGTGCCCGCCAGACTGCCTCGTCCCACTGAGGCAGCGCCCAGAACCACCAGCCCTGGGCCTACTCCGTGACCCATAGCCACTGGGCAATGGGCATAGCGAGCAGGGCGGCCCAGCACATGGTCTCCCTCCTCCATTGGAGGCACCCGACCACCTCGCAGATCACCGCAGGCCTGGTCCGGCTGTGGCTTGCGGCCTTTAAGTCCACCCCGGAGACCCACTATGCCCTGGTGAGGGGTCCTGCCTTGGCCATGTCCTACTTTGACTGCGTTCACGAGGCCCGTGGGTACCAGTGCTCCTGTGGGGCGGTGTTTTACCAGCTGTTGGAGCTGGGTCAGCTTCCATGGCCCCCAGCTGCCGACTGCTGCGTGTCTGAGCCTACCGTGGCGGAGCTGGCGGTGCTGTCCGGTGTGTGGTCCCGTTCCGATGTGCAGCTGGGTCTCTCCATGCAGGATCCCTTCGAGGCTTACTACCTGATCGCCCACCACATGTCCGTGCAGGGGTACCACCGGGGCATGCTTCATTGGCCCCACCTTGTTCACCAGGCAGGGCACCTGGCCCCATGGCCCTTCGTGGCCCCCAGCAGCTGGCTGTAAGTTCCCCTGTGCCTCCCAGACCTCTGTTCCTGGCCCCCGTGCGGGCTCCTGGCTCCGTCCTGCTTCCGTGGCCTGCTGCTTGTTCCCTCCTTGCTGTCCTGGACGTACTGCTGTGCTGCCTGCTTCCTGGGGTGTCGCTGGCCCTGCCTGTGGCTCCGGGCCCCCTCTGCCCCTGCCCCTGGTGTTCCCCTCCATGGCTGCCGTCTCCATTGTCTGCCTCCGGCGCCCTGACTGCCCCCCCTGGCTCCCCAGGGTGCTGCTGACCGTCCTCGTTCACCTGTGCCCCCTTCTGCTCCCTGGGTCCCCCCCCGGGTGCCTGTGTGATCTCGGAGTTCTGGTGCCCCCAGACTGCCCCCCCCGGCTTCCTCCCGGGGGTGGGTGGGTTGTGTGACTTTGGACCTGTTGCACTGCCCTGGACCTCCTGTCTCCCCTCCATCGCCCCCTCGCTGGCGCTTGGGTTCTGAGTGTGCCTCCTGGACTGTTCCCAGCCCACTCCCTGTTCCATGTGTGCTCCCGCTGTGCCTGTGCCTGGACTGCCTGGGGCCCCCTGTTCCAGGACTTCCTGTATTGCTGTGGGGGTGCCCATGTGGGCTGTTCTGTATTGGGGGTTCTGGTTGCCATTGCCTGTGTCCCGCTGTGCCCCTGTGCTTTTTCCCCTCCTCTTCCCTGTCCCTCGCCCCCCCTCCCTTGCCCATTGTGCCATGTGTGGTGTCTGTCCCACTGTGTCTCCCCCCTCCCTTTTCTGTCCGGGTGTGTGCGCCTGGGCGTGTGTGTTTGTGCTGTGTTCTCCACTGTGCCCTCGCTGTCTGTGTGCCTGTTGGGTGTGGTATCTGGGCGGCTCTTCTACCTCTCCCCCCTCCCTTCCCATTTCCCTTGTGTGGGTGTTCCCTTGTGTCCCTTTTGGCTTCGTTTTCCCTCAGCCAGCCATGTCTGTGTCCCGCCCCACCCCGGCTCCTCCTGGGTGTTTTCACCATGGCCGGGAATCGGCGTCACATCTGTTGTGCCACCCTGGCCCGTGATCTGGCGGCCCGATTCCCTGCCATGGTCCCGCTCCTGTCACATCTGTTTGGGGCTTTTATTGACCACAGGCGGTGGTTGTTCAGTTCACCACCGCTGGGAATCCACTGTGGTGACTCTGGAATGCATAACGTCTGAAATCACCCAATGTCTTCTCAACATCATAATTCTCATTCTTCCTTAAACACAATCAATGTTATAATAACAAAAAAATGCCCACCAGTTCACCCTCTCTACTGATTAATACATTCATTTTAATTCAAATGACTTAATGAGTTAATTATTTATTACAGTATAAGAAAGAACTTATATTTCATTTCTGGATTTCTAAACCAACTATACAATTTCAAAACCAAAATTATCTTGTCAAAGCGTTTGAATGAAAATGAATATATTAATCAGTAGAGATGGTGAAGTGGTGGTAATTTTTTGTTGTTGTTAAAATGTTGATGGTATTTAAGGAAGAATGAGAGTTATGATGTTGAGAAGACATTGATATAGAGTTGTTAATGAAAGACATGTGATTGAGAACTATTGATGTAGTTGAAAAGGATGAATTTTTCATGATAGTAACATATTCTTAGGTGATAGAGTAGTGAAATTGTTATTTTTCAACAATTTGCCATAACTTTGAATTTAAAAGCAAAAGTTTTTAGATGTTGGAATTATGAAGAAGGAACACAGGTTAGACTCATAATGTGTGTGAAATTCTTGCTCTGTTGAGGCCAGTGGCAAAATGTGCACTGACTTCAGCGAGCTAGGCTGTCACCCCATATGTGTGTACTAGGGGTGGGAATACTGGTTCTACTGGTAACCGGTAATACCAGTAATAGGCGTCCGGATTTAAATCCAGTAATCCGGAAATCCAGTAACCCGTACCGGATCTTTTTAATGGTACAGGTTACCGGATCTGTTACATTGGGGGAGAAGGTAGCAGTTGGCAGTTGGCAGGCTTTTGTTATGTAAGTTTGTTTTTAAGTATTGAGTCCCTCCCTGCCCTCACCCAGAGGTGTAAATGGATACATTTTGCGCCTTTTTTACCTGCCTTGGATTGTTTGAATTTTTTTAAATCAAAAAAGTCATCCAATCCTGGAGGTTTCCGTAGGGTATGTGCACTTTAACTGGCTGGCAGGCTGCTGGTGCTGGCCAATAATCTTCTTTTTTTTTCTTTCCTTCTGGGGGCTTCTGGAGCTCATGCCTGGCTAGCCATTTTACAGCAGGCTTGGAGATGTAAGGCTCCACAGAGCTGCTGGGTGCGTGCGTGTATGCGTGCGACTGTTGGTAAGTTTGGGGTTCCTGATTCCCTCTACTACAGGATCTCCTTGGTGCCCTTAGAAAGGGGGATGGGGAGGTTGGCACTAGTGACTGGGCTGGGTAGGGTACCCCTAGAGTTAGGGATAGGATGTGTGGGGGGTGATTTTAGCCAGCAGGATATGTGCTGGGGTGGGTGGGCAGCATGGGGGAGTAGGCACATAGGGCAGGGCACTGGGAAATACTGGGAAAAAACTCTCAGAATGGCATGCCCTTGCCCACTATTTCCAAAATAGTGGGCAAGGGCATGTCATGCTGAGAGTTTTTTTCAACTGGCACACGGGGTGGGGAATGGTGGCCTTGCCACCATGATGTGTGATGATGTGTGTGTTTGTCTCGCCCTGTCTTGTTTTGGGGGGTGTGGGGTGCCCACTGCGGTGCACTGCCCAGTGCCACTGCCCACTGTGTTAACTTGGCTTTTGTTTTTTGCGTTCAGGTTTGGGGGCTTCCCGGTTTTGTTGGCTTTTGTTTTTTGACTTGGCTTGGCTTTGTTTGTTGGCTTAGCTTTTCTTTTTTGTTTTTGTGTGCTTGCTGTGTGCTTGCTTGTGTTAACTTGGCTTGTGTGTTGTCACTGTTGTGTTCAGGTTTGGGGGTGTTGGGGTACCTCGGTTGCTTGCCAGGCCAATGGTGGGGCCTGTGTGTGGCCGGCTGCTGGCTGTGTCTTGTCTGTGGCTTTTTTGGAAGCTGAGCCAGTGGGGGATGGGATGTTAACTTGGCTTCAAGTTTGTGTGCTGTGTTCAGGTTTGGGGGTGCTGGGGTACCCCGGTAGCTTGCCAGGCCACTGGTGGGGCCCATGTGTGGCTGGCTGCTGGCTGTGCCTTGTCTGTGGCTTTTTTGGAAGCTGAGTCAGTGTGGGATGGGATGTTAACTTGGCTTGTGTGCTGTGTTCAGGTTTGGGGGTGTTGGGGTACCCCGGTTGCTTGCCAGGCCAATGGTCTTGCCACCATGGTGTGTGATGTGTATGTTTGTCTTTAGCCCTGTCTTGTTTTGGGGTGCACTGTGTGTGGGTGCCCCCATGCTTAGCCACTTCCCTGCTTCATGGTGCTGTCTTTGTTTAGTTTGGAATGGCTTGTGGTGTTTTCTTTGTCTCTAGCCCTGTCTTGTTTTGCGGTGCACTGTGTGGGGGTGCCCCCATGCTTGGCCACTGCCCTGCTTGTGGGGTGCTGTCTTTGGCTTGGAATGGCTTGTGGTGTAGTGGCTGCCTGTAGTGTGTCTGAGGCTTCTTGGAAGGTGAGCCTGAGCCACAGTGGGGGATGGGATGTTAACTTGGCTTCAAGTTTGTGTGCTGTGTTCAGGTTTGGGGGTGTTGGGGTACCCCGGTAGCTTGCCAGGCCACTGGTGGGGCCCATGTGTGGCTGACTGCTGGCTGTGCCTTGTCTGTGGCTTTTTTGGAAGCTGAGTCAGTGTGGGATGGGATGTTAACTTGGCTTGTGTGTTGTGTTCAGGTTTGGGGGTGTTGGGGTACCCCGGTTGCTTGCCAGGCCAATGGTCTTGCCACCATGGTGTGTGATGTGTATGTTTGTCTTTAGCCCTGTCTTGTTTTGGGGTGCACTGTGTGTGGGTGCCCCCATGCTTAGCCACTTCCCTGCTTCATGGTGCTGTCTTTGTTTAGTTTGGAATGGCTTGTGGTGTTTTCTTTGTCTCTAGCCCTGTCTTGTTTTGCGGTGCACTGTGTGGGGGTGCCCCCATGCTTGGCCACTGCCCTGCTTGTGGGGTGCTGTCTTTGGCTTGGAATGGCTTGTGGTGTAGTGGCTGCCTGTAGTGTGTCTGAGGCTTCTTGGAAGGTGAGCCTGAGCCACAGTGGGGGATGGGATGTTAACTTGGCTTCAAGTTTGTGTGCTGTGTTCAGGTTTGGGGGTGTTGGGGTACCCCGGTAGCTTGCCAGGCCACTGGTGGGGCCCATGTGTGGCTGACTGCTGGCTGTGCCTTGTCTGTGGCTTTTTTGGAAGCTGAGCCGGTGGGGGATGGGATGTTAACTTGGCTCGTGTGTTGTGTCCAGGTTTGGGGGTGGGGGGTACCCCGGTTGCCCAACACAGTGAATTAAAATACACACATATCTACAATTAAAAACCTGAATTCCACCCTAACTGTAACACTGCTACTCCTACTGCTCTCTCCCCTGGCAGCCTCTCCTTCACCCACTCGCCACACTCTGCAGGCTGTGGTGGCAGCATTGGCCTGCTCCTTGCCAGTGCCAACCCCACAGTCCTCTTCCCTCTCCCTCTCTCTCTTCCTTTGAGGCCCATTGCATTCACCTCTACTCACCCCTCCACCTCCGTGTTGCTGTCATCTACCACCCCCCAGGCTCCCGCTCTGCTTCTGTCTCCAACATTGACACTCAGCTTACTTTCTTCTTTTCTGATGACAATATTCCCACCCTCATTCTTGGGGACTTCAGTTTCCATGTGGACACCCTCTCTGACCCTGCTGCTTCCTCTTGCTGACCTTTTGACCTTCACTTGTGGACTGACTGCTCAACGCAATGTGACGACCTCTCCCTTGACCTAGTCTTATAAAAAACAAAACTGTTCTCTCTCAGATCTCTCCTTTGATGCCCTTTCTGTCTCCGACCATCACCTTAGTTTATTCTGTCTCTCCCACTCCCCCAACCTTCCCCAGCTCTTTCTGTGACCTTCAATTCATTGACCTTCTCAACTTTGCTTCCTTCCTCTCCCCCTTCTCTCATCTGTCTCCTCTACCACCTGCCCAGACTCTGCTGTCTCTGCCTTCAACTCATCTCTATCCTGTCACTCCTTTCTTGTGCCATCCTATCAGTTGCATAAACCCCCATCCTTGGCTCACCCCTACCATATGCCACCTCCAATCCTGCTCTTGAGCCACTGAGTGCCTCTGGCAGATGTCTCATGAGTTTGCTGACATCCTCCAATTTAAGTTTGCTCTTTCTGCATTTAGTGATGCCTTTTCCTTGGCCAAAGACCACTATTACTCCACATTAATTGAATCTTACTCCCGCAACCCCCGTCATCTCTCCTCAACCTTTGCCTCCCTTTGGAAGCCTCCCTGTGTTCCCCTCCTCTCTCTCTGTATAGGATCTTCTCTCCTTTTTCAGCAACAAGATGGATAAACTCTGCCTTGCTATTACTTCTCAACCTCTCCCTCCCCCATTTCCTTCCCTGCTGTTCCTCCTCCTGCCTCTCTTCTTCTCCCTAGCTACCTTTGATGAAGTCACCTTCCTCCTCTCTTCATCCAACTCCTCCACCTGCTCCCTTGACCCTATGCCTCTCATCTACTAACAGCGATTGCCCCTACTGCTTCAACTTCTCGGCTTAACATCATCAATCTCTCCCTTTCTACTAAGTCATTTCCATTGGCTTTCAAGCATGCCACCATCTCCCCTATCCTTAAGAAGGCCACTCTTGACCCCTCTGACCCTTTTCACTCCTACTCTTTGCTTCCAAGCTCCTGGAGTGGACTGTCTACACGTGCTCTCTTGATTTCCTCTCTTCAAATTCCTCCTTTGACCCCCTCCAATCGGGCTTCCGCCTTCTGCACTCGACCGAGAAATCCCTCACCAAAATCACCAGTGGCCTTCTCTTAGCCACGTCTAAGGGCTTCTACTCTGTTCTTACCCTCCTCTATCTTTCTGCCGCCTTTGACACTATCAACCATGGCTCCCTCCTGAATCTGGTACACTCCCTTGATTTCCAAGACTCTGTTCTCGACTGGTTCTCTTTGTATCTCTTGAACTGCTCCTTCAACATTTCTCTTGCTGGTACCTCCTCTATGTCACTCCCCCTCTCCATGGGAGTTCCTCAAGACCCTGTCCTGAGCCCCCTTCTCCCTTTACACTCTTTCTCTGGGTAAACTCATTGAATCGCATGGATTCCAGTAGAGGTGGGACCCCAGGCCAATTACCGGATTTACCGGATTCCGGTTTCCAATAAAACGGATTCCCGGATTAAATCTGGTATACCAGTACCGGTTTTATTCCATTGATTTCAATGGGGCACTGTGGCCCCATTGAAATCAATGGAATAAAAAAATTCCTCCCCCCTCCCCCTCCCAGGCTGCGTGGGTGGAACCCGGAAGTTCCCCGGAAGTTCCTCGGAACCCGGAAGTTCCCCGGAAGGCCTAGAGCATCTCTGACGCCGGCAGCCACAGCCGGCACTGAGGCCTCTGGACCACCCGC
>QEPC01000801.1:7989266-8010933 GCA_003113815.1 Sphenodon punctatus | reverse complement strand
CCCCTTACCCTTTTCCTGGGTGCCTCCTCCGGGCCCATTCCGGCCGTTGTCCCCGGGGTGTCACGACCCGGCTGCAGCTGTGGGTGTTGTGCCTGGGCCGCCTCCCTGGTCGGGTGCACGCGTGTGCCCCCTTCCTGCGCCTGTGCCCCCTCCACCTGCATCGCTGCCCCTGCCTCCACCTCCTCTGCCTCCTGGCCCGCCACTGTCGCTGTCTGTGCCTCCGCTCTCTTCCGCCTCCCTCCTCGCTCCATCCCGCCATGCTTGCTTGCTGCTGATTTCGCTTTAAATCTCCCTCCGGTGTTTGTGTTGTTGCTGGTTGCCCGGCAGCGACGCTGCGTGCCTTGTCCCCGGCTGGGGCTCGTTTTGTTTGGTTCTGCGTGGGGATTGGCATCCAGATGTTACTTTTCCTTGGTTCCCGGTGGGGGTCCATTTGACCACGCTTCCCGGGATATTCCCCCGGCTAGCCCGGGAAGCGTGGTTGAAATTGACCCCATGTGGGTATTCAGCGTGATGAACATCTGGCGCGCGCCGAACAGACGTTCAGGGCCCTTTGGCCCCACTGCGAGGTTGAGCGTGGTTCACTGTGGTTGAGCGTGATCTTGTAACATCTGAAAATACCCTTAGTTTGGGGTATATTCGCCATGGCTACAGGAGATCTGTGGCCAGAGCCTCTCTTTGGGGCACTTTAGTGAGAACAGTGCCAAAATTATGGAGTGGGTCTGACCCCTCCATCCTTAAAGTACAGGGCGAAGGAAGAAAGATGGGTCCAAGGACTCCTCACACCCACTTTTACAGGTCACATTTTCAAACATCTATGAACCTCAGTTAAGGCAGAATATTTTCACTAGCGGAGACTTTCTCCAGTTGTTATTTGCAGCAGTGGTGAAAGCCAGTAGCTTGTTACAGTTATGCCTGGGTAAGTATTCTCAGGAAATATATTTCTGGGCATCTTTCCAGTACAAATATGATAGTCTGCATTCAAATAGGACACACCAATGATTTGCCAAGATTGGATCGTTTTTCCGTTTTACAGCTGTGGTTACCTGACCAGCTGCTAGAGAGACTTGTCAGTGCAGCACATATCCTCTTATGGTGAAATTATAAGGAAACAGAATTATTGTAGCGGTGCTGTTCATAATGCTACTCTAATGGTTTATTAGTGTAACTCTCATAAATCCCCATTTTAACACTAGTTGTAAAAGTCTGGTCCAGGCTGGGACTTGGCATAAAATATTTTATGGGAGGAAATTGTATTTTTAGAAATAACAAATTAAATATTCTGCTGATGATAAAATGGCCTAGCTGTCTATAAGTTATAGAACAAAATAATGGAAATGAGTGGCTTTTTAACCTTTCCACTTATTCCATTTCTATAAAGTCGATTAAGTTTTGTGATGGTCAGAGAGGAGTTGCCTTATTTTAACGATACTGGGCATGAGCCAAAGCTCACTTAAGCCATGTTAAGAGTCCCTTTTGTGGGGCTAAGCATTTGCAGACTCCAGCCTCTCCAATAAGGCATCACAAGCCGTACAGTCCCAGTCACCTTCACTGTGCTTTATTTACTCATAAACTTCACAGATTAAGCCACTGCATTTGGGCTGAAGAAAACATAAAGTACATCCCCTCCTGAGGTACCTGGTTTCCTTGAGCCTTACTATCCATTAGTTGCAGAGTTCCAAACCAACAGGTTTCCTCCTAGCACAAAGACCTTTCTCTGGTCATGCCCAGGCTAATCTACCTGTGGCTTCTTCTACCTTCAGCCCCAATGCAGTAGTTCCTAATCCTATTGCAGTTTAAGCCAAAGGCACCAGCATCATAAACGGTCACTGTCCCTGTTCCACCTTGATAGATACAATCGATTAATTATTGTCAGATCGCAACCCTGTTATTAATATTTTGTGGCAATGAATTTAACCTGCCACATGCTCTGCACTGGTCTTATGTCCACATTGGCAATTAAGGGGAGGTACGATAGAAGTCTATAAAATTATGAGTGGATTGGAAAAAGTAAATAGGGAATTGTCGTTCCGTTCTCACAACAAGAGAACAAGGGGACACTTTCTGAAGTTAAATGGCAGTAGGTTTAAAACCAAACAAATGGAAGTGTTTTTTTACTCAGCAGACAATGCAGTTGTAGAAATCATTGCCAGGGGATGCAGTGAAAGCCAGCACCATAACTAGCACGGAAACTAGATAAATTCTTAGAGGATTTAATCCATAAATGGGAGGATAAATTCTTAGAGAACAGAGCCATAAATGCTTACAAATTGGGGTTTAAATCCCTGGCTACTGTCGTTGGGAGTGGTTAGCAAGAGATGGGTCACGTGACCTGTACTTGACTTCTCTCAAGCTACTGTAGCTGGCTACTGTTGGAGACAGGATTCTGGGCTTGATGGACCATGGGTCTGACCCAGTAAGGCACTTCTTCTGTTCTTATGTATTTCCAGGAAGTTTATCCTTTTGCTTTGGCAACTGTGCAGAGTGTGACATGCAAGTCATAAAGGTAGTGCACACATAGCTCCTGTGTGGGACCACCACATACGCTTTGGGTGCAATTCTCTGTCATTCAAGTCAATGGGAATTTTGCCATTGACTTCAATGGATGGAGAATTGTGTTCATGGCTATGAATCTAGTACTAATAACCCACACACTTAGGAGTGATTTCCCCCATTTTTGGTCACACAAAAATTCTAGAGTGGGATCCTTTTTACATAGATCATCCCTCTAGGTGCTCATGATAAGAATGTAAGAACTTATGAAGTGCCATATTGTGTCAGGCCCAAAATTCTGTCTTCAAAAGTGGCCTGTGCCGGTAGCTTCAGAGATGGACCCAACAAGTCATAAAGGAGTGATCCATCCCCTGCTGTTCCATTCCAAATTCCTGATAGTCAGAGCTTGTGTTCCCCAATTTACCTGACTAATAGCCATTTGCGGACATATCCTCCAAGAATTTATCCAATTCTTGTTTAAACTGAGCTCTGCTACTGGTCTTCACAACACCCACTGAAAACAATTCTGCAAGTTAGTTGTACGTGGAGCGAAACAGTACTTAGTTCCTTTTGTTTGTTTTAAATCGGTTGCACTCTAGTTTCATGATAAAGCTTAAATAACCCAGTATTTCATTTCTTTTATTAGATTTCTTTGCCACTCCCTCCTACCACAGCAGCTCGGGCTGGCTCACAACATCTTACAACAATACAATACACATAAAAACACTAAAACCAACAATAAACCCCCCCAAGAACACCACTTACCACACCCAACCCCCCACCCATCTCCCTCACCAAAGGCCTGGCAGAACAGCCAGGTCTTACATTGTCTTTGGAAAGCGGGGAGGTCTTGGGGCAGGTGGACCTTGGTCGGGAGGCAACTATGGCACGGCCACCGAGAATGCCCCCCTCCTCATTGCCACCCAGGATACCTGGGGGACCTCAAGGAGGGCGCCCCCAGCCAACTGCAAGGGCTGATTCAGAACCTGGAGGGTGAGGCAATCCTGCAGATAGGTGGGGCCCAGGACGCTGAGGGCTTTATAGGTCAAAACCAACACCATGAATTGGGCCAGGAAGACGATAGGCAGCCAGTGCAGAGAACCGAGCACTGGTGTAATATATGTGGTGTATTAAATATAATTGACCAATGTGAGGATACTACTCTCATTCTAAGAATGTACTAGCAGAACTGTCCTATTGCTCATTAGCATAGAACAATGTTAGTTATGTTAATTATTTTAGTTACGTATTTTTAAATGTTGTTAGCTGCCCCGAGATGCTTATAGCATGAGGGGGGCGGCATATAAATGTTAATAATAAATACATTAAATATTGAGAGACTGGTGGAGTGGGGAAGTGCAGGGATAGAAATCTTATTGATAGCCAGAGGATTTGTTGACTATTTTAACTTTACAGACAGACTGAAAAAATCAGTAACAAAGACTTGGTTGTTCCATTTATACCACAATCATCACCTAAAATCAACCAAACTTAAAATAGTGGCTGGTAAGGGAAAGGGCTATAAGACTCGAGCCACTGAGGGTGCAGGGACACAAGTTGCAGAGGGCCTGATCCCCGTGCAGTCCTGTGGCAGGCAAGTGTAGTTACCACACTGTGGAGCCAGCATGGGAGCAGGGCAGACAGTTGTCCTCCCCCACTCCCCGGGAGGAAGCTGGCTGGCTGGGCTGCCGTCAGATCACCCACCATGGCATGGGGCGGGCCGAGGCATCAGCCACGTGAACGGGCCCCCAGCCCTGCCCTGCCTTTCTACCCTTGCCTGACCACTACCCAGCCCCTGACCATTATGTGGCCACATGGGACTAGAGTGAGCGGCCACGGCTCAAAGCCCCACATTGGACCTTGCCGTGTGGCAAGGCAGACAACGACCAGGCAGACGATTTGCTGCACCATGGGCAGCTTTACTTTATTTTGGGTGAGGCTGCTTCATGACGTGTCCGCGGCCTTTTCCTGAGGATGCATCGCATAGCAGCCAGCTGCCCGCCCTGCTGTGCCAACAACATATTGAATGGCCGTGAGAATTTATCTAATACTCTTGACATTTTAAAAGTAGATATTATTCAGTATTCAGGGGCTGAATGGATTATAGAAAACGATGGAACCTCTTAGAAAGGTGTAGAGGATAAAATTGGCCTTTGGTTTAATCATTGCCTTCCCCAATAGGTCAAATCAAAGCCATATTTTTGTATCTTTAAAATGGGGATAACGATATTCATCATGCAATCTTCCATCCATTAAAGTCAATGAGAGCTGAGATACTGACTTTACTGGATGAGGGCTGTACCCTTAGAACATTTTTGTAAAATTCTTTGACATCCACAAGGAAAAAGTACCATCTTAGCAGTGTTAATTTTCAGAACCAAACACATACAAATATTTTCCAAGAATACTGGTTCATATTTTTCAATTAATTTGCTTTATCTGCGCACCTTGAAATAGAAAACCAAATTTCTGGGTGGGCATGACCTGTTTGGGTTGGAGTGACTGAATTTTTCACATTAATAAGCGATGACCCTGCATCTTAGAAATTTATTTATTAAATTATTTAAAATCAGTTTGAGACTGAATGTATAAAACTGGCAAATGCTTCCTGGAATGGGAGGATGAATTTGCTAAAGATCAATATGGGGAAAACAATATGCAGCTAAATAAAAAAAAAAATGGACCAAAAATTCTTTATATTGGTGGAAAGAAAGTGATCATTAAACTTAATAAAAAGCCCTTATGAAATTTGCTCTTTCCCCAACACCCCATGAATGTCTTTTTTGCACTATTGCCAAACCACAGAATGTTTCCTGAGAGGATTAAGAATGTGCTGTTAAATATTTCACATATGAAAATGTATAGCATACATTTCATCTTTAAAAAAATAGCTTGCAGACATACAGTTAATAGTTGTCAGTTACTTTCAAGGACACTTTCATACCTTTTATCATTATCCTTATTTTCTTGACATTTAAAGCCTGAGGAAAATGTCATTTGCAACCACAAACATTTCTCCAGGTGCATGGCTGTTTTGTCTGCAAATCTGCAAGGTTAGTGCTTTTGATACTACAGTTCCATTGCCTCGTCTTGTATCAAAATAAACTGTATGTGAGCTTGGATAGAAACATAGGGTGTTAACACATGAGACATTGACTCACTTTTGCCCCCATTAGCTCTAGGTTCACTTACTCATGTGGTGTGGGACCACCAGATGTTTACCCCAGGGCCACTCCACAATGGTGTCATGGCTGGAAATGTGGAGACAGCCGAAAGGGAAACTCTGGGAAAATCCAGGACAGTGGAAGTTGGGGGAGAAAAAGCAATAGTGATGAAACTAGACCACTGATATATAACAAAATGGAATTTATATATATAGTTAAAAAAGGAGAGGAGGAAAAATGAGAGAGGTAATAGTGCACTCTCTCCAATCCTCCAAATCTATATATACATACACGCCCCGCTGGGCAATATGGTGCATACGTCAGCACCAAAGATACATAAAAGAATTAAAATACAAATGAGAACAGCAGCAAACCCATCACAGTCCAAATTAATACATGCTGATGCAACGCCTCCACACCTCCAAACACGTTTCGGGGGATTGAACCCTCTTCTTCAGTGGCTTGGTGTACAACCGTTGATGGCTTTTCAAATATTATGCAAAATACATCAACATCCAACCCATATGTTCCTAGGTTCCTTTATATATACGGTCCCAGGTATTGTTCCCTGGTTGTGACAAATTGTACATCAGAACCTGATGTTTGTGGTTGTTGAAGATTTAAGTTTCCTCAGGGAGCAATCTCCTATCTGCTTTTCCTTCTTTTACCTCTCACTCCAGGGTCAACGAGAGGTGACTTTTACCTCTCCTGGAGCAATCTTTGTGTGATCAATTCCATGGAGTCTCAGGAAGTCCTCTACTTCCTTTCCTGTGAACTCACCTCCATTGTCAGTCCGCAGTGTCTTTGGTCTGCGCTGGAACTTGTTGCTTGTCATGGTCACATAGTCCTGAAGTTTGTCGAATACTTCATCTTTACTCTTCATGATGTACGTGATAGTGCACCTTGAATAGTCGTCAATGAAAGTTACCATATACCAGTTGCCTCCTAGCGTGGGAACCGTCACTGGGCGACAGACGCCACTGTGTATGAGACCAAGCGGTTTCGTGGCTCTATTCTGACTCTTCTTAGGAAGTGTAGCCCTCGTGGCTTTGCTTTGATGCAACAGTTGCATTTCATGATCACGGGACTCGTTGATACCTTAAGGTCTTTGATCAACCGCTGTCTGTGCATTTCCTTGATGCTGTCTGGGTGTTTATGTCCCATGCGTCTATGCCACAGTCATCATGTGGCTTGTGCACAGTGAGCTTTGCCTGTTCTTTCACTGTGCTCAGACAGTACAGGTGCTCATCTGCAGTGACTCTGGCCAGTACTTTTCTCCCACTTTGAATTATGCATTCGTCTCCTTGGAAATGGATGGTGAGCCCCCTCGCTGCCAGGTGCCTCTGTTCTAAGTTGGGCACATAGAGCACATCTTTCATGGGTATGGTCAGTGTGCCTCCCTGTGACTGGTTGCAGTACAGGAATCTTGTCCAATACCTTCCGCGTTGATGCTTCTCCCATCTGCAAGGTAGATCCTTTCTTTACTGCTCAGATCCAGCCCTATTGAAGAGTCCTTTATCGCTAGACATGTGGCTCGTTGCCCCGGAGTCTACACACCAATTTTGGGATGAGCTCTCCTGCATTGCTCTGAAGCACCCACTCCATTGTTGAGTGACTGCATTGCTGTTTGTGACTGTAGCCCTCTGCTTAGGTGTTCGTGGAGACAGTTTCTGCTGTTCTACTTTCCATATATAGCAGCCATTCTTTAAATGTCCCTCCTTTTTGCATCTGAAGCATACTCTGGTTTCCCTCTTGGGAGTTTTATCTGAGGTTTTCAGTGTAGTCTCGTGATCCTGCTTTAGATCATTTTTCAGGTTCTCCTTTCTGCACTGGAATTCATCTGCAAGTCTACCTTTAACAAATTCCAGCTTCAGTTCAGCCTCTGGCCTTGTCTCCAGGGCATTGATGAAGACACTGTAAGATTCAGGCAGGCTGCAGAGGAGTAGGGCTACCACATGGCTGTCCTTTATATCTTCTCCAATTCCACACAGCTATGCCACTACTTCCAACATGGCATTTATATGCTCCTGCATTTCACTTTCTTTGCCAAGCCTCATTTTGTATAGTTTCCTCAGTAGAAACAGTATACTATTCAGGCTAGTTCTCTCATGCAAGTTTTGCAATGCAATCCACATGCCTCTTGCTGTGGTCTCACTTCTTTTTTGGATTAGCTGGTCATCTGCTACCAATAAATATATTGTAGCCTTTGCTAACCTGTCCTTTTTATCCCATTCCTTGTGATTTGCTGCTGGACTATTTGTGGTAATCACCTCCCATAGACCATCTTTAGACAGCAGCATTTCCACTTTAAACTTCCACAATTGGTAGTTTACATTGTTCAGCTTTCCTACTGAAAGTCTGAGCTGCTTTCCATACTTGCTTCCCTCCCTTTCCCCTTCAGGGATTTAGGCCTTCTTACTCACAGTCAGTAGGCCTCTCTGTCTGGGAGTTTTCTTTCACAGTATCCATTACTTCTGGGCTGCTTCTAGTCTTCAAAATTGCCTTGAAGATGTCCTGGGCCCATAACTGATTGTAGAGTTAGCTTTCTGTTGAATAACACACAGCAGAAGTTTCTTCAAAACAGAACTTTACTAAGAACTCAGAAGACATGTTTCCATACTGTACAGACTGCATGGGACAAGATGGAGGACAGAGAGAGGAGAAGAGAGGAGACAAGGAGAAAAAAAAGAAACTGTTTCATCCCCTGACCCTCCTCCTACTGGACATGCCCCATATTGAGCTTGCAGGGCTTGCAATGGGCTTTTAATTGTGACTGTTGCACATTCCAACAGAATGGACACGAGGGCATTACGCGAGGAACCTGAGAGGAGGATTTCTTTCCGAGTTGGCAGGTGAGCGGTAACAAGGCTTCAAGGGTTACAGTTTACGAGGTCACCCTTGGTGAAAGTGAGAGACCCATGGTTATGACATTGAGGAACTCAAACCGATACAGAAAGAGGATGGCCTTGGAGTGGGTGGGAAACAGAGAGCCATGCTGTAGAAACCTAGATGGGGATGCAAAGGTGTGATATGGAGGCTGTGGAGAGGGAGCTCCAGGCCAGGACTAGGTTAATGAGTTCATATATGGAAGTGGCAGAAGAACTGCAAGATCAAAATAGGGCACTGTCAGAGGAGCTATGGCTCAGAAGATGGTGCACCCTGGGAAGGCGGTAACTTGAGGGGCCCCTCAAATCATCCAAAGGGACAGATAAATGCAGCAGGGTCAGATAAGCTGGTTGCTGACAGAGGTGCTAACCTTGGGATAGGACTGGGGGGACTGATTAAGGTGAACTATTTAGGATGGTTATTGTTAAGGGATCCCAGGGGGGAGGAACAGAAGGCTGTGTAGGCTGACCACCTGCCCCAGAGAGGGGGCAGTCCTTTGTGTTAGGACTGCTAGGGCAGGGTGCAGACAGGGGAGCTGGCTCCGGAGGGAATATAACTTGGGAACTAGAAACCAGCTTGGGGAGGGGGAAAGAGGATCATCATCTCGGAGCTGTTAGGGTGAGTGCAATAGGACATGGGTAGGGTGTAGAGAAAAGAACCGGCTCTGGGTTGTTGCTGGTTGGAGAAGGAATTCCCAACTTGGATAGCGTAATGGGAAACAGACTGGAGGTCTGTGTCGGGGCAGCCAGGGCATGGGTAGATTTTTGTTGCAGATCTTTGCAGGATTTAGACCTGGCTGGCAGAGTCCTTGCAGGATCAGGGCAAGTGGAAGCGATACCTCAAAGTCTGGAGTAAGCAGGGGTCAGAGGCCAGGAAAATCAGTCCAGGAGGATTGCACCATACAAGGGTGAAGTAACCAAGGTTTAAGATGAAGCAGAAGCCAAGCTGAGAGATCCATTTGAAGGGCAAAGGAGGAAGAGGGAGCAGATGTACAGGTAGGGGCAAGGTAGCAAGGGGCCGGACTCAGAGAACTGGGGGCTGCTGAGAGCATGAACCAAAGCAAGTGATGTGGCTGGCTAGAGGCATTGAACTCCAAGAAGACCCAGGGCATGGTTTGGCTTTTAAAGTCAGTCAAGTGTCCCCAGGACCAATGGAAGAACAGTTTAGTTCCTGGTACCTCAGCTGGGCCAAGGTGCTAGTGACAATAGGGTTCAGCTGGTGTGGTGAGGTGAGAGCATGTGGGATCAGTCCTAACAGATACAATTAGAGGCCCACTGACAGGCAGGCCAGGAGGTGGTACAGTGTGAAAACCCATGCCACTCAACTCAGTAGCCAAGGGTTCATGGCTGCGCCCAAACAGTCTGGAGGCCGGAGTTAAGAGGGGCTTACAAAAGTGGCTGCTCAGGAGAGAACAGTGACATGTGCCCTCGGTTAAGGTGGCTCTCCAGGAAGGTGGAATAGTGAGAGGAATGGGTCAGGGTGGCAGATGGGCCAGTCCCAGAGGGAGTAAAGGCACAAGGTGGAAGGGGGTGGAGGAGTCAGTCACCAAGGGAGGGCACAGGTCAGTGGAGAAGGATTCCCTGGCCCAAGTAAAGAGTTTAGAGGTAAGTGGATGAGAGTGAGCACAATCCTGAGTGGAGTAGGACTCCCTGGGAGGGAATTGAGTTAATAGGTGTTACCCTGGGTGGAGTGGAGGCTCCCTGGGAGGGAAGTGAGTTAATAGGTCAATTCAGGTCTACTGTTACGTAGTCCCAAGTAGCTAAGGGGGGTGGGAGTGTAACAGGGAGCCCTTGGAAGGGTCTCTGGCCCCTTTAGGATCAATGGGCATGACAGAGGGCTGGCCTGGTAAAAGTCAGAGCTGCCAGGTGAGCAGGTGGCCCAGAAGAAGTAATTGGGACACAGCAGGGGAGATGATAGACTGCTGGGGGGTGGTTTGGTAGGCCCTTATATTGGCCAGAGTCTTGAGATCAGGAGTCAGTTATGGTGAAGTGTAGCTGGGTGGGAGCGGTGCCCCACTTATGAAATAGACAAGTAGCTAGCCTGGCCAGCGAGAAATCAGCAACTGCCTTAAAACTGACAAGGGACTGGGCAGAGTGAGGCAGCCCCAAGATGGGAGGAGCATGCAGGCCAGTGGGAGGGTCACCCTGGATGATTGGAGTGTTGGGCTCAGGTACAGAACCTGGCCCTGGACCTGGTCAGGCAAGAAGGAAACTGACACTTCTTTTAAACGAGGGCGCGCTGAAGCGCTTCCCAAACGCCGCATTAAAGCAAAGCCGCCGGAAGTGACGTTCTCACCGTTACCAGCGGCGGCAGCGGCTGGAGACACGGGGCTTTGGAGCGGCGCGTTCTTAAGACTTCAATTATTAGGGTTAAGAACGCGCCGCTCCAAAGCCCCGTGTCTCCAGCCGCCGCCGCCGCCGGCAACGGGGAGAACGCCACTTCCGGCGGCTTTACTTTAATGCGGCGTTTGGGAGGCGCTTCAGCGCGTCCTCGTTTAAAAGCAGCCTTAGCTGACCTAGAATGGACATGAGTGCATGATGTGAGAAGGCCGAAGAAGAGGAAGAAGTGCCCAGGAGCTGCGAACTGACAGAGAAAGAATTGGCCCTGGACCTATGTTAGGCACCTTGTTACAGTCACTTTAGATGCAGAATCTGGATAAAATTTAACGATCTCTCTCTTTCATGCTCCGTCTCAATACTCCTCCTTAAGAACACATGAAAGACAACCATTTTATGTGAAACATTTTAATTCCCAGCTGTTGCTTTTCCAGGTGATAGCTGCTGTTACCATAAAAATGCAGAATACAACTTACTGTGACAACATTCAGTTATTAACATGAATAATAATAATAATAATAATAATAATTTTATTTCTAGCGTACACAAGCTCTCTCTCATAATGCTCTGTTCATCATCATATATCTTTATTGACACGACCACTTGGTCGACGCAAAATCATAGTAAAAAGGGAACAGATTTTCCCGTACAATACAAACAACGAAAAAGAAGAACGACCTTGTACAAGTTATAGGCCAATGTACTAACATTTTGGTCTGATCTTAGTTCTGCCCTTCCCACCCTCCCGTGTCTACATCAGCCCAGCCACTTAGGACTGGGCCAATTCCTAGGCCGCCACTTTATTCTTCAGACCAAACCAGACAGCGGAGCCCTCCTCTACAACTCCGCCTGAACCGATCTTCTTCTCTTGGCCAACATGAACAGAAAGTTGGCTGCCTTAAACATTTGTTTCTCATTTGGGTTAGCCAAGGTATATCCCAGTTTTTGGTCTTGGTTCCACCACACGGCCCCAGGGGGAAGAATCTCCCTAAACCGAGAGCGAATGTCTGCAGTTAACGTACAGTCAAGGAGGTAATGGTGTAGATCCTCTATAGACTGGTTGCAGTCAGATAGCCTATGGCCAAAAGGAATACCTCTCAGTCGCCCCTCTAGAACTTTGGAGGGCATCAGCTGGAATCTGCCCAGTGTAAGGGCCTTTCTCAAAGCAAAATTTGTTATGTAGCCAAGGTAAGGTTCAAACTTACGTTCTATTTTCAACTTCCCACAGTGGGTGGGGTGGGGTGTGTGGGAGGGGGCGACTGCAGATGCTGCCACTTGTGCTATGTCTTGTTGCTTGTGGATGTCAGATAAGCAGGATCCCAGGAGCCTCTTCAATGATCCCCCTGGGTAACCCTTCAAAACATCAGGGGAAAAACCAATTCCCCTGATGAAAGAGCTGAAATGTGTTCTCCACGTTTGGCTGTTTTAAAATCCTTCTTGTTCTACCCAGCAAGCATATGGCAAAGAATCCTTGGGCATGTTAATTAATCTAGACCAAAAATTACAGATGGTCACCTGGGCCCTGTGCTCTACTGAGAGGACACCTGTTTTGGTCCTCAAAAAAGGTACTGGAGTGTATCTTGGGGCCCACAAGACCCTTCTAAGTATCTTATTCTGGACTGATTCCAAAGAAGATGCATCAAAGCCCCACAGCTCAGTTCCATACAGTGCCTGAGGGATAAGTTTGTATACAAGTAGCTGAAGGGCTGGTTTTACCATCTTCCCACCTCTAATAGCCCAGAAGTTGACAATTCCACCAGCTGTTTGCTGGGCTCTTAACTTGGCAGTCGCCAGTTGCTGGAACCAAGATAATGCTCTGTTGGAATGACTGCTAGGTCCTGGAGCACTTTATCCCATGAGAGTCATGATCTGTCATGATCATGAGGGGTTGACATGGCTGTGGGACCTGGCAGAGGTGCACAACACTGTTTTTGAGTGGTTCTGTTCATTCCTTTTGTGGAGGTCCCAGTAGGTGGTGATGGGAGATTGCTCATTGTCCCCTCGGGACCTCCCCTGTGGTGTCCTGCAGGGTTCCATCTTGTCTCCATTCTTGTTCAATGTGTATCTAAGGCCGTTGGGCAAGATCATTTGGAGGTTTGGGAGTGAAGTACCATCAGTATGCTGATGACCCCCAGGTCTACCTTTCTTTTTCATCCGACCCAGGTCCTGCAGTCTCAGTGCTTACCCAATGCCTGGCTGCTGCTGCAGGCTGGATGAGAGTGAGCCAACTCAAACTGAATCCAGCCAAGACTGAAGTGATGGTTGGCCAACCCTGTGATTTGGAGGGGATTAGGACTCTTATCACTGATGGGGTTCAACCTACTCCAGTTATCCAGGTTTGCAGCCTTGGAGTGCTTCTGTAGCAGTGCTGACTTTAAAGCACAGGTATAATATGCTCACAGCAACCCACCTTTGAAAGGAGCTGTACCGCTGTTTGCACCATCTGCAGCTTCCGAAGGGCATCAAGAGCAGCCCCACGTAGAGCATGTTACAGTAATCTAGTCTTGTGGTAATGAAGGCATGGATGACAGCCAGATCTGAATCAGAAAGAAAGGGCCACAGGTTGGAACATCAGGTTTGGGGGGGGGGGGGGGGGCAGGAGCACTTTTCACCAGCTCCATCTACTGAGGAGGCTGTGGCCCTTTCTTTCTGATTAAGATCTGGCTGTCATCCATGCCTTCATTACCACAAGGCTAGATTACTGTAATGTGCTCTACGTGGGGCTGCTCTAGATGCCCTTCGGAAGCTGCAGATGGTGCAGAACAGCGGTACGGCTCCTTTCAAAGGTGGGTTGCTGTGAGCATATCATACCTGTTCTTTACAGTCAGCACTGCTAGCTATAACTTTCCAGACACGATTCAAGATGCTAGTTTCGAACTTTAAAGCCCTAAACATCTGGAAAAATGTCTTTACTACCATGACCCCCATGGTCAGTGAGAGTGCTCTCTTGCAGGTGCTACATGCTAATCTTATTCAAATGACAGGAGTCTGAAGAGAGGCATTCTCGGTCGCTGCCCCAATATAGTGAACTCCCTTGCCCCAGAGGTCTTTCAGAGCCCAAGCCGTAGCACATTCTGGAGGCAGCGTAAAACATTTCTTTTTGGCAACATGTCAGGCAGGAGATAGGAGTTAGGGTGGATGTTAGGGGGCAAAGGTGGGTTTCTTTAAGGGATTCTTTAATGTGTTTTAGGTTTTTAATATTGTAAGCTGCCCTGAGCCTGAGGGGTAGAAATTTAAATAAATAAATAAATAAATGTTTCACTTCTCTGAGGCATATCGTATTTATGAAGCACAAGAGTTCAAAACCAGATGAATTAAAGAAAGCAAAGTCAGAGTGATTTGACAATACATAGCCTTGAGTATTCAGTATGAGCGACACCTCTCTCAAACACACAAGATTGGCTTAAATTAGGAGTTTTCAATCTTTTTCCAGTCACACATCACTCCAGTACTTAAGTGACTACTTGGGAGCACTGCATAATTTGCATGAACGAATTGTGGACTTGGGGAACACTTTCACTCATTGCCCTGACCTCTCTGGTGCTCCTGAGCACCAGGCTGAGAATCCCTGGCTTAAATCATAAGATTTTAAAAGTTAATAATAATCTTAGTAACACCTGGGCCATGCTTTCAAGCCTTCCTCCGGAAACATGAGTGCTAGAAACTTCATTTTAAAAAATGGGAGCCAGGATCTTTGTATATAATCCAGGAACTTTAAGAAAAGCATAAAATATAATGTGATTTATGGCTAAATTGTAAGCACTGGCAACACTGGATGCATGATCTACTTACGGTTCAGTTGTTGTATGTGTAAACAGCTCTCTCTGGAATCACTATGATCTCAATGGAAGTGCACCAAAAAAAAATGTCCTAGGGAGGTTTCATGATCCTCCAAGCCTTGCGTACGATTTATTAGGGATGGGAATTATGCAGGTCATTATGAGTTAATCCAAGCAACCCATAATTATGCCCTGCCAGTTACGGATCAGGAGTACCAGATCTGTATTTTCCCCCCCAACCCCATGGGCCCTAGAGTGGTACTTAATGGCCTTGGAGAGCTTGATTAAAGAACTGTCACTGCTGTGGGGGCTCTATCAGGCTCCCTTGTCACAGTGTCCTCCCTGTTCTGGATTGTACACATGTACAAAATGGCCACCACCCTTAACCAAAATGGTGGGGGTGTCATTTTGACAGGGTGATGGCTATTTGTGCATGAGCAAAATGGCCCCAGTGGCCATTTTGAACATGTGGGATCCAGAGCAGGGAAGAAGCCATGGTGAGGGAGCCTTTGCAACATCAGCTGTGCTCCAATCAACTGAATCAAGTCCTCCAAGGCTGGTAAATATCACTTCACGGCCCTGGAGATGGGGGGAAATCTGTAACTCCGGACTGGTGCCCTTTTCCAAAATGGTGGTGATGCTGTTGGCACCATTTTAGAAAAGGGTGCACTTGTGTAGAATGGCCCAGTGGCCATTTTGTGCATGTCCAGTTTTTTTTTTTTGGTTAAGTTTAAAGTTTTTATTTTAATGGATTTAAATATGGAAACAAACACAAATCCATAATTTGTATTATGGATAGAATAATTTGTACAATTGTATGGGGAGAGCATTCTCAGTGGCCACACCTAGGCTGTGGAACTCCCTCCCGACAGAGGCCCGCCTTGTCCCAGACCTCCCCTCTTCTCAGAGATAGTGTAAGACCTGGCTATTTCGCCAGGCCTTTGGGGAGGGAGACTCGTAGGGTGGGAGGTTTTTTGTGTGTGTGTGGGTGTGTGTGTGTTAGTTCCGCTATTTTAATGAGTTTTATTGATTTCTAGGTATTTTTAGTGTTGAACTGTTTATATTGTATTGTTGAATTTTGACTGTGAGCCGCCCTGAGCTTCCATGTGAGCAGGAGGGAGCAGGCTAAAAATAAAGTCTAAATAAATAAATAAATCTGGAAATTCGCCCAAACCAAAATGGGGAAAAAACTAAAACTAAATTCCCCCCCAGTGTCCCACCCTTACTATTTACAAGGAAAACAATGTTCATTTGATGGAAGCTTCCAGGTCTTCAGAAGTTGCGTGTGCCATTTCAAATGTAAAAGCACAGTCCTCCGTCTGCTTAGTGCCAGCACTAGCCTTTAGGACTGACATGAGTCCCATAGAAATAAATAGATTCACATCAGTGCTAAGGGTCAGTGCTGGCACTAAACAACTTGAAGATTTTTCTGTAAAGAATAAACTGTCACTGAAAGAAACACCTGCTTAATTTCAACCATTGTGCAGATTCAGCGAAGGAAAAAAAATAATGATTTACCCAAGGATAAATTTGACTTGCTCTGTTAGCCTCATCTGGAACATCCTGCTTCCACTACAAATCATCTTCTGTAGTTAGGTGAGATATATCAAGCCAGAAAAGGTTGCAGATGCAGGTATAATTTCATGTAGGTAACTGTTATTTCGAAGTTCAAAAACATTTAATCTCCAAAGCAGTATATGTGCAAAGCAGTAATTTGAGTCACTTTATTTTCTGATCTCTATTTTTCATTACCTTGGCTACTAGTAGCACTTATCACTTAAAGAGTAAATTGCCTTGATACAGTTCTTTGTGTGATTTTCCACTCCAGTATGTATTATTCCTCTCCTTCATAATGTAGGTTTATCATTTGTCTGCCTCCAGTAAGTACTCAAACATTCCAAAGTCAGATTCCATAGCTTACACTCGCCTGCTTGCTTCATCATCAGACGTTACATTTTTTTTTTCTCCCATTAATTTCTTTCAAAGCTTTTGACTTCTAGCCAAGTATCTGACAGTGGAATCAGTGTGAGGCATTGCTGCCATTTCTAGCAATCGCTTAATTAGATTTCCTCAGGGCCCCAAATGAAAAGCCTCTTATCTTTTGTCAGTTTAATGTCTGCTGTATCCGTTTATGTTAGTTTATTTTGAAAGAAGATTCCTATTCTCTTCTTTTATTGTTTAGTTTATTTTCTCTTCAGTCCTTTTTGTTCTTCTCTGTCAGAAAGGATTTGTTTTAATCCGTTCAAAAGCTAGGATGCCCAGTGCAGTTTTGAATCCCATTTCTCTTTAGGTCTTCCTCTCTTATAACACACTTTCCTCAAGTCAATGCCATTTATGTGCATTTGGGGTGACAGTAGGACTATCATATTGTTTGTAATTCTGAAAGCAACATCAGAAGAAGTACATTAAGGCACTCAACAGTGTAGGTCCTGGCTAGATTCTGGACCTGCTCCTGAAGCCTTGCATTGATGGGTATCAGTGTCATCATGTCTGAAGTTGGTGGGTGATTGGACCTCTGCTATAGCGGGCCTCTCAGCATGGAACTCGCTCTTCCAGATGCCCATCTTAGTTCCTTACTCCTCACCTTTAAACAGCACCTGAAGACGTATATATTTTCCAAGTGGTTTTAGGATCCAGTGCTGGTTTCCCTTTATGTGTCCCCCACCTCTTTACCATCCCCTTTTTAATTGTTTAAAAATGGATTTTTATTTTAAATGTAATTTATACTTATCACAGGGTGTCTCTTGCTAGGTGTAAGTCTTTTGGGGATCAGGGCCCAAGCATACCAAAGTCTCTGGAAATTATGCTCAAATGCACTTTATTAAAGTTATATACAGTTCTCCACACCTCAGTACACTGTTCTCACACACACTATGGCCACAACTGACTCAATTCACCCAGCACATGGTCAGGTCCCAACTGACTCCCTGGTCTCACACAACTCTGACCAACCTCCCAGCACACCGACTGGTTCGATCCCAGCACACTCACACAGCTCACTTCCTTCCTGGCTCAAACACTTCCTTTGTAGTCTGAGCTACACTGCAAACTTACTGACTTCCTGTCAGCGGCCATCTTAGCTTCTTACCAGTGGCCATAGTTTCTGTGACCCCACTCTGCCACAATACTGTTTTATCATATTTTTAATGTTATAAAGAACTCAGAGTAACATTTTGGCAGGAGAGTAGCGGGCACTATAGAAATAAATAAATAATAATAAATAATAATAATGTGCACAGGGCAAGTTTTGTGTTTTTATGTCTCAAGTTTTGTGTTTTTTTGTATTTTATAAAAGTTTACCCAGATAGGAAACAATGCATTTTACACATTAAAGGATATTACATAATAAATGGTATATAAACCTGTAAATAAGTGTGTTTAAATAAAGAGCTTTTCTATTGGCAAATCAGCAGTTTCCTATGAATGACAACTCAACTCTGAATTTGCACTCTCCGTGCTGTGTAATAAAGTGTCTGCATGGTAACTGGCCAGTTTTGTACTACAAACTGGACAATGATGGCAGAGCCATCCCTCTGCTCTGTAAGTACATACAGAAGGAGGTATCACTTCTCTAGCACTGAGCATGGGAATGAAAGGAGATAAAGTTATCCCTGTTCTATCTTCAGGGTAAGGAGAGTGAATGTGCTCACCTTGGAATGCCTGCAACAGGATGTAGTTTCCCAGGGGTAAGTCACTGCAGGATCAGTACCCACAAATCAGTGTCTCTAAGAAACTCTCTCAAAAAGTCTATTTATTCCAACAACATATCTGACTCGAGTACAAAGTCTCCACCATTACCCTAGACCCACATAATAGGCGTCCTATCTAACATCAGGAAGTAGCCCTCTGGCAGCCCTGACCCTGTCTACAGCCTGTCAGGCCCTCTTAGGCTATTGCCCTCAGTTAAAGCCTTTGGCTCAGATACAGTTCTTATACAGTTCTTAGTTAAGATGCAGGCAAGCCTTATCACAGGCCAAGTCCATGGGCCTCTTTAGGCAGTCCACTGCACCCACTCTCAGGTCCCTTCAGTACCTTGGAAAGGGTAGAGCATCAGGGCTTCCAGCCTATGCAGGCAACCCTAGCACTCCTGCTGCCATCCTTACTTATCTCTCAGTAGGCCTCAGTCTCTCCCAGGCTACTTCCCAGCTCAGCACCTTCAGCACCATGGACAAGGCTCCTGCTGAGATCCAGTTCCCAGAAGAGGTGTTACCCTGGCCACAGCCAGGCACAGACTGAAGCCTCCTCAGGCTTGGTCTCCTCTTATACACCAGGGAGTGAGTTTGTACTTCCAGTTCTTAAAGGGCCAACAACTTGTCACACTAACATCTCTCTCTTTCTCTGCTGGCTTTTCTCACTATAACAGGGCTGGCCTTGCCAAGACCTTCTTTAGATGTCCAGTTCCATTTCCTGACACATACCAGCCTATCTAGTCCTCAGGCTGGCACCCGCGGCACTGTGAAAAGGGAGCAGCCCCTTCAGGCTGCTCCCTCTCACAATGCCTTTCTTGAGTTGTTGCTTTATTCTTCCTGTTGCTGGAGCGGGAGTGGGGTGGGGGGGTGGAAAAGACAGGGAGGGACACCGGGCTATTGCTTATTCTGATCACCCTAAGGCATGTAATACAGCCTGACTGGCTCCACATGACATGACAGGAGGAGGAAAAGCAGCAGGTTTCCCCGGACCACAGGGAAAAAGACCGAGGAACCCAGGACTCTTGCTCTGCCACCCTCATCCCGAGGGATGTGAAACAGTGTGATTGACCTCCACACATAGCAGCAGGTTTCTCTGGACCACAGGGCTAGGGGAGACAGAGAGGGACACAGGGCTCTCTCTCTCTCTGATCCCATTGGGCACATACAGATGCATGCAGCATAACCTGGGGCAGCAGAGTACAGCAATGGTAAAAATGCTCTTAATAATATTGATAAAACCAAACTAAAGGATGCCCAGCAAGAAGAGCAAAATGAGCAGGTAAAGAATGAAGGACAGAGACAGATATTGGAAAGATTCTATCAATGCTTAAGAGGATCACCAGAAAATAAAGTTGTTGCTGCATCAGAAGCAATTTCAAAAAGAGGGGAGGAAAGGAAATTCAGTGGAGGAGATATGTTATCACTTGCTGGCTACTGCGATATGGTTCTTTGCTTTGTGCTCCCTCTGGTTTTGTAAGATGAGGGCAAGGGTGGGTGGGGGATTGAAGCACCATCACTAGGCTGAGCAGTCCCAGCCAATGGGGGTGGGGTGGGGGTGGGATGTCCCCTCTCTTCATTCTCCCCTTCCCCTGCAGCCATTACTTCTTCCCTCTACTGTCCCGCACACAGAAGAGTGGAGCTGCCCGCCCTGCTTTCTTGCAGCAGGAGCTGGCTGAGATCCCACACATGTGCATGAGTGACAGAGAGCTGGCCAGGTCTGGCATCTATACATGCATGGAAGAGCTCAACCGGGCCCCTGGTGCATGCATGGTAGTCCTGCCAAATTCCTGGCACACGCTCACATATGCCAATAACCGGCTGGACCCCTGGCATTATGAGCAAGTGCCGGAGAGTCAGCTGAGCTACTATGCATGCGCACAAGTGCTAGGAAGCTGGCAGGTCTGGCTTGCACAGGAGCACCAGTGCTGGTGCCAGAGGGTAGAAAACCCAAAATCTGGGGGGAAACCCTCTGGATTTTGGGTTCCCCCGGAAGGGGCATTTTTGTTGAAATTCAGGTTCACTGAAACCAGAATTGCACACCCCTAAATAAAAATAATAATAATATTATATTACATACATTTAATTTTTTAACTTGCATAGCATCATTAGACCTTAGAACACTACAAAATAAATAAATCTGATTTCATTAAAAGCCTTGACAAACATAAAAACAGAGAGACAAAGCTAACAAGACACAAAAGCCAGATTAAGTTTTACACCATCCTTTAAAAGGAATGTAAAGTAGGCCTCTGGTGGATATCGTGAGTAGGGCTAATTTTTAGTCACAGCAATAATGGGGGTCACATTTTTAGTGAATTTCCCCTCTCACCGTGACTTTTACAGCTTTTCCATGAGTTCCTTGACTTTTGCCTAAAAACACGAGAGAAACCGCCTCTGACTCACCCCGGAGAAGTGCCACCGAGAAGAGCAGCATGGAGAGTCAGCGCTGGCATCTCTGGGGTTCTCCAAACCCCTCCCCTTCAGAGCACGGTGCGGTTAGAGCTAGAAAAGGCGTCGTGGAGGAGACAGCAGTATTTCCTCTGCCTTTCCTCCCACCTTGCTCTACCTTCCCTTCTTCCTGGGGTTTCACTCCAAGAGAGATATGGGAGAGGGTGGATTCCCTTTCCCCCTGCCTGGGGCGTTCATTCACAGAGAGGAAGGGGGCAAGGGTTCACACCTAACATCCGCTACCTCCGCTCCTGCACCTGGGCTGCCAAACGCCTCTGGCGCAAATCCCACTCCCTCCCTGACTTCCTCCACTACAAATTCTCCCTCTCCTCGGCTATCTCCCAAGCTAGACAACACTATTATGCCTCCAGGATCGAATCTTTCTCTCGCGACCCTCACCACCTCTTTTCTACTTTTGACTCCCTTCTTAAACTTCCCTGCCCTCCTCCGCCCTCTTCCCTTGCTGCTCAGGATCTTGCATCATTCTTCGCCTCAAAGATTGACAAGATCCGTCAGGACATTGCCTCCCACCTCCTCCTCCCGCTCCCATACCACCCCTCCCCCTCTCTCCTCACATCCTTCCCTCTTGCCTCTCTCGAGGAAATCTCCGCTCTGCTCTCTTCATCCAATCCTCCACCTGCCCCCTTGACCCAATCCCCTCCCGCCTCCTGACCTCTATTGCTCTCACTGTTGCCCCCCCACTTCTACATGTCATCAATCTCTCCCTTTCCACAGGCTCCTTCCCCTCTGCCTTCAAGCATGCCACTGTCTCCCCCATCCTCAAAAAGCCCACCCTGGACCCATCTGACCCCTCTAGTTACCAGCCAGTCTCCCTCCTTCCCTTTGCCTCAAAGCTTCTGGAACGTGTCATCTAC
>QEPC01000801.1:7963155-7988418 GCA_003113815.1 Sphenodon punctatus | reverse complement strand
CTTCGACCATGTGCAGCCTCTCCTCTTCTCTCTTCACTGGCTCCCCCTTCCTGAATGTATCCTGTTTAAACTCCTGGTATTCACGTTCAAAACACTCCACAACCAAGCTCCCCTTACCTCTCAGACCTAATCTCCCTACGCACTCCTGCATGCGCTCTCCGCTCTTCCTCTGTCCCCTCCCTTATTCTCCCTTGTTTCTCCTGCTCACCTAACCGCCTTCAACCCTTCTCCCTCGCTGCCCCCCATGCCTGGAACTCCCTCCCTACCCACATCCGCCTTGCCCCCTCCCTCCCCTCCTTCAAATCCCTCCTCAAGACCCACTTTTCCCTCACCGCCTTTCCCAATGCCTACTAGTCGTTCCCCATATACTTACTGTCTGCCCTCCTCTGCAGACTGCTGCAACCAACCTGATTGTAACCAAGCCAAGCACACGCACCTGAGACTTTGCATCTGCCTGAATGTTTGTTTGTCTTCTCCCCTGTCTCTCCCACTGTCCCCTCTCCCTGTCTCCCCCTCGTCTTTTAGATTGTAAGCCACAGGCAGGGACTGCGTCTATTTCTATGTTCTGTATAGTGCTAGGCACATGGCTGGTGCTATATAAATGTTTATTATAATAAAATAAATAATAAACAATAATAACAATAATGTTATGTTAAGAAACATTTAATAAAAGTAAAACAACTTTTTTTACCCATGATTTTTCTGTGACTTTTTAATCTTTTCTACCATGACTTAGTCATGACCTTTTAGAAAAAATACCATGACAGAATCTTAGCCCTAATCATGAGAGATGTAGTGCATAGGTGGGGCCCCAGAAAAGAAAAATCTCTCCCCTGCAGCTGTAGTAAGTTTAACTCAAGGTATGAAAAAAAAAAAAGAGAACTTGCCCCAATGATCACAAAAGATGTGGTGGAAAATAAGGCAGAGGTCCAAGCTATTCAGAGCTTTATATATTTATAATAAAACTTTGAACTGTATTCGATGTCTAGCAGGCAGCTAATGCAGCTCACAAACAGGTATAATTTGTTCATGAGTAAAAATATCATGCAGCAAGTAAGAGGACACATTCTGCACCAGCTACAGCAATTGAACCAACAAGAGGAGCCCTGCATACAAGGCACTGCGGTAATCTGGCCATGTAGAGATACATGAATAAGAGGAGGTCTGCATCATAAAGAAATGGCTGGATTTTCCAAACTTTGCTCACAAGTGCTGGTCTTATCTTGTCTATAATTGGGAAACCGGAGAACCTGCAAGCTCCTCATAATGCTTTCTATGATGCACTTGCATAGTCTCAATCTTGTCAATATTTAGTCTCATCCACTTAATTCTGTGTCCATTGCATAATCCTGCCTGGACAAGCTGATAGCTCTAAGATGACCAACAATGGACTGGAGCTAGTAAAGGAGATGTAAAGTTGAGTATCGCCAGCATATGGACGACTCAGACCACATCCTCTAATCAGTTCTCGCATACATGTGACATGATTTTGTAATAATTGATAAATGATCAACAGAATCCTCTCTCTCCTTGAAAGTCAATAAGTGTCTGAATTACGTTTGCAAATGAGACCACAGTATGATCTGAGGGGCACTACGGTAAGCACAGAGAATACCCCATGCTTTCTTAATAGGTTAGACCGAGCCAGACTCCCTATGTGGAAGTTAATCACTTTGTTACATACCTCTTGAGGCACATTCTTGTGCACACTGGTAGGTGGAGGAACAGGAAGTTTAGGTTCAACGTCTCCTTCCAGAAAGTTACAGTCTGATCTGAAAAGTAAACTACCATGGCAAACCCTATTCATTTCAATAGAGGCTGAAAGGATTGTGAAAATTGGGCTGCTAAATTCTCCAAAATTTTACTTGGTCTGCTATTCCATAAGAGAGACAAGTCTTTCTTTTGTTTTTTCCTCATCTGATAAATGTGTCCCGGCATTTTATGTAATCTATACATGTGTGATATTCAATTTCAGCAAACACAATTTTTCATTTTCTTTTTTTATTTATTCAGCTGTTTCAATTTAGATGGAATGATTATTTGCCTTAAACTAGTTAAACAAATTTGGGTATCAAAATTCAGTTTTAAAAAGAAAAGAAAGTGTCCAGTATTAAATCGACAGTTCACACCCTCCCCGTCACCCCACCAGGGCGAAGAGTCACAGTAATAAGATTTGCAGCCTTTACATTGCAATGCGGTGAAACTATGCTGAACTTTCTTTCTAATTTATTCTAAACAGTGTTTCATTCATTACAGTGTGTTGGCCTATTATGTATAAAGGACCAAGGTCATTAAGCTTCACAGATTTTTGTGGGCATATACAGTGTATCCAGGGAAGTGATGCTCAGATGACCTTATGACGATACTATGAATTTACATCATCCAGTGGCACATGATGACCTTGAATTATCATAGTAGGTGGTTAATTAAATGCTCACATGGTTGATAAAGAGATCTACACTACTTCTCTAACCAAATATTTCCAAAACGCTACACTAAATTTCTCCCACTACCATTAGCAAAGTTAGATTTTGTTGACTGGTACTTTTAAGAATTGTGGATACCTAACAGGACAACCAAGTTTTAAGGTTTTCTACTGTTATGTTATACTCCAGGGGCTGATCCTAGTCTCCACAGGTCCCTATGGAGCAGACTACTGGGTGGAACTGGGATGTCCATAGAGCACATGAACACTGTGGTCCTCTCTCCCATTCCACACCTGATGGCTATCGGAGCTGTTCCTTCCACTCTCCCAGTACAGAGGAAAAGGGATGGGAACAGCAGAGCAGGTGGATGATAAGCAGCTGAAGGCCCTGGGCTGGAAAAGGCTACTAACCACCTACCCTACCCATCCAGCTGGTGTGCTCTTTACCAGGGGCATAACAAGGCTGCATAGGGCCTGGGATTATGCCCTGCCCAATTATACCCCAGTTAAGGGCAGAGGTCTCCAGGGTGGGGCTTACCTTGGGGGTGAGGGTTGCCGCTTCAGGCTGCCACCACTAGAGGCCCCAGCTGGATGCCCTGCTGCAAGCTGTTGCAGCGGGGGGTGGGGGGCACATGGGACCCCCTGGGAGCCATGCTGCTCTAGGGGGCCTACTGGGAGCTGCTGCGGACTGTGAGCCCTGCTGCAGGTTGCCACTGCAAGTTTCAGGAGCAGGCAGGGCAGCTTGCAGCAGGGCTCCCAGCACCCACCACCACCAGCAGAGGTGGCAGCAGCCCTCCCAATGGAGCTCCTGGCCAGCCTCACCCCCCACTGCCCTGGCTCCTAGTGCACCCCCTGACATGGAAGCAACACAGTCAGGAAGGAAGTTTTAAAAGTGGGTGCAGGTAGGACCAGCACTCCACCCCTGCACACTTTTGAAAAAAAAAATCCTTCCTGGTGGGGCCTTCTGTAAGCAGGCTGAATGCTGCTAGGACACTTTGATGGGTGGAGAGGTGGGGCCTGCTCTCCCTCCCTCCCTCCCCTGCCCACTCTGAATATTTCCTAATTACACTCAGGTCACTTGCATAGAGCCCCCCAAAAGTCCAGACATGGGCTTAATTGAGCTCCCTCACACCATGTTAGCTACACCATTCTTCTTTCAGTCGCCTTCTATCCATGCTGGAAAGGGTGGGTGCGGCCGAAGGACCGGGATCCAGACAGGCACCAGTGTGCAGCGGACACTATTTACCTGCTCCCATCCGGAGGGGCGGGGGAAATGAGAAGTGGGCAATAAGGTGGGCAGCAGATGAGAGTCCCAGTGACGTAAATGCGATTCACACTGGCAAGAGAGTCTAGGGCAGCTTCCTATCATGCTGAAAGCAGCCACTGGACACCTCTTAGTGAAAAGGGGCAGACTGATCATGACAGCATTATTCTGGCTGAGTCCCTTTAAAATGAATGAGGTTTTGTATCAGTGAAACGAGCAGCTAAATTGCTGCCCATGAGAAATTTTGCCGTTTTGGCAACCGGGATCAATTTCCTGACTTTTTCCTGATACCTATGTAATTTCTCAATTCTCACAATACCGCGAGATACCATCCCAAGTTACCAGCTTTCTGCTTACCATTTACTGTTCATTTACCGCTTACCGCATTGCCGAGGGTGCTGTTTTACTTCTGGGTTTCTCTCTGTTAATTGTTTCTGCGCTTCTGAGCCAATCACCATGTGAATAGCCCACCCCATACCCCTCCTCCCACCCTGCCTTGCCAAACACAGTTTTAAAAAATAGTGTCTCCATTCCAGTGCCTAGTCCAATCAGAATTGTTGTTGTATGTTGTTCCCTTTGCTTTGACCAATCGGCAATTGGACTGCAGATTAGTAAAGGAATCTGCAAACCAGTCAATGAGTGACACTGACAAGGAAGAATGGAATGTACTCATGTCAACCAACATGGTATCCGGTACTGGAATTTTAATGGGAATTCCCATTTTGGCAAAATCTCATTTCAGCCCTAAGCAGCACCTTGAGGATGGGAGCATGTCATTAACAAGCAAATCCATCCATCTCAAACTACCCATCAGTTCCAAACATCACTAACTCGGAAATTAGTGTATACATTTTACTTTAAACCAGATATGTTGCTTTTGACCCTTTTCCTTTTACACGTAGGGGTTTGGTTCCCCATTTCTAGCTGTATTTGCAATAGGTTCCTGCCCCAAATGGTTTATAATCTTGGATGGACAAAGGAGGGGAAACAAGGGGGAGGGGCGCATAAGATGACAGGAATACATTCATGAAGTTCAGAAGTTATAGGTACACATGCCTAGCTTAGGGGGGATTCAGACGTTCTGATTTTTGCGAATTTTTTAAAAAACCGAATGTTTCATGCATGTCTGAACACATAAATTTGATTAAATGCGGTCAATATCGCACTAAAGAAGTCCGACTTTCAAAGATACTCAAACCTACCTTTTTGCTGTCCGTTTTCAATAAATCCGCACTTAACAGCAGTGTGAAAGCAACATCGTACTGGTTTTAACTGGTGTGAAATCTTTTCTGATGTGAATGCAACCGTGCTTCCAAGTGCGCTGTTTTACTCCTGCCCCTACCGGAAGCAGTGAGACCAGCTGGAGCCCTGTAGTTGCCTCGCTGGGTGCAGGCTGCAGCCAGCTTCTCCCCAAAAAAGTTCTTCCCCTCCATGCTTCCCGTCCCTTTCAATCATCTGCCTCTGCCTCTGCCGTAGTGCTGCAGCAGTAGCAGCAGCGGGATACCGGAAAGAAACCAGGGAGAGAAGCAGCGCGCCTCACTATGCGAGGGGCTTCTTTCCAGCAGCCTCAGGCTCTCCCTCTTTACTCCCTGATCCCCCCCCCCCCCCCCAGTCTAGAAGTCCCGTGCAGGAAAGCAGGGGGCACCCCCTCCGATCGGACTGCGAGATAAAGCAGAAGGTTGCTACCTTGCAAGCAACGTTCTTTGAGTTGGCTCCGAACATTCTCATAACTGGGTTGTGCATGTTCACCCTATTCAAATAATAGACCACATGATGGTCTCAGCTTCTCTAGTATAAAAAGCACTCTACCCTTCAGAATGACCATTCCTTCCAACCCTTTCTAAACATACAAGGGAAAAAAATCCATGTTGGCTGGAAGGTTGTGTGTTGTGAGAATGTTTAGAGCCATCTCAAAGAATGTTGTTTACAAAGTAGCAACCTTCTGGCTCCCCACAGGCCACTTCCTGTAATTGAACCGCACTGAGCAGCCGGGTAAGCGCGCACTACAAGAAGGTCTGAATGCATTATTTCGCTGTACTTAAAAACGGTATGGCATGCATGTGAATGCAACAGGACTTGTTAACAGCGAACTATTGAGAACCAGTTTTAAAAAATCCAGATAATTGCTGCACGTGTGAATTCGCCCTTAGTTACAACAGGAAGAGGGGGATTCTGAAGAATAAGAGTCTAGAGAAGAATCAGTGAGCAGTTTTGAGTCTCTCTCTCTCTCTGTGTCGGGTGGAGACTGCTCTGCCAGGACAAGTGTAACAACTTATATGCCTGCAAGGCGGCCAGAACTGGTAAATAATCAGGCTTCTAAAAGGAACAGAATCCTCATATTGCCTACTAGTAAGAATTTGTTGCTACTGCAGAGAACAGAGTAGCAATTTTTGCAGGGCATTAAAAGGGCCCAACCCCAAATCTACTCAAGTTAGTTGGAGTTGTTCCACTCACTCACAGTCTATAAATAAAAAAAGTTAGGATCCTGATCCTGCAATGACTGTGTGCATAACTCTGTGTATGCGAGTAGTCCTGAAGTGGACATAATGTAGAGCATCAGCCTGAGCTACCTGCACTAAAGCTATCTACTTGGTGTTTCAAACCAATCCAATTCAATCCTTGTCTAGTGAAGTCTGCAACCTTCTGTGGGAATACTGTGTAAAACCTTAATCGCAGGGCATGATGATGCATGCTATGTCTCAGTGGTCAAAAAGACTAAAACTTAATATGTGCCTCAATACATCATCGTAACAGGGTATTGGGCCTGAGGGGTGCGTACTTTCCAGATTCAACCCCCCTCCCGAAGACTCGGGCCACATGGGATCTTTGCCTTTGTTGTTTATTTAGAAAATGTTTTCAGCTTTCCACCATATACACGAATGTACGGAGTCCATATGCCCTAGGGTGGCCAGATATGCAAATTTTTGAGGACACATGAGAATTGGAGCCAATGCAGCCCTGCAACTTGTATTTCTCATAAGTGTACTCTAAAAATTTGCATATCTGGCCACCCTAATATGCCCGTAGGTGCCTTCGTGTCCAGGCACAGTCCCTCCTGCAGCATAGCTATCAGCTTCTCCCAAATACCTCTTAGCTTGGACCTCTCGTAGTCAGGCACAATCGATTCACTCCCAGAACCAAGCTCTCTCTAAATCCCTTTACTGAGCTCAGCTCAGGGGTTTTAGCTTCTGCTGACTCAGCTGGTCCCCATTAACCAGTTAGTTGCCAGGCTCTGGAGGCGAAGCTTGCTGAGGTGCTAACCCTTCTTCAGGGGGCAGGTTCCCTTAGCCAGCCTGCTACACCCCTGGCCCCTAACATCTCATAAACAATATCATAGTACAACCCAACATCTATAACCCACCATTTACCAGTTCAATCTATATAAATACAATCATTCATACCAACACAATAAACAGCATATGGTCCCTGGAGCAGCCCTTTCCCCAGTGTTACTCCCTTCTTCTGTGACCCTTAAGTGGGACTCTAACCCACAGTGTCATTATTAGGGGACTCTAACCCCACATTGCATTGTGGACTTGGAACTTTAACCCTTGTCCACTACCCAGCTGTGGGACTCTAACCAACCAACATCCAATGTAGGATATTTTTTTAAATTTATTTTTTATTTTATTTAAAATTTATATCCCACCCCTCCTGCCCACAGGGCTGCCTGGGGCAGTGAACAGCACTCAGTAAAACAATATAAAATTTTAAAAACAATTTAAAAATACAATACGTGGGGAAACCCCCCCCACCCCCCGCCCCCTGGAGTAACCCCACTGCGAGTCCTCCTTTTACCTGTGGCCCATTTTAGGCTACCAGCTCACTTGGCCACCCTGTAGCCATGCAATCAAAGCAAGAGACCCCCAACCCTTAACATGTGGGACAGGGCAAGGACCAGGCCCTCCCATATCTCCAGGACCCCAACCCTGGGATGCTAAGTAAGAACCTAAACAGGTACATGGGTAACAGAAATACACAGCCTTCCCAGGGCTCTCTGCATTACATCTAAACCTCAGTCTCAATATTTTCTTGATCCTTGCTGAAAATTGGGTTTCTCGATGAGAATTGAGATAAAAATGAGAATTGAGAAAAATAAAAAAACAACAACATCTCATTGCGATATTTTTCTTGATGAAAAATAAAACCCACTGTGCATGTGCAGAATGACTACTGGCACTGTTCTGTGCATGCGCTGCCCTTTTCCAAGATGGCATGGACAGTGACAGCCCCATATGATCGTGGTGGTGGGAAGGGCTGGGGAGGTGCTGGGCCCCCTGATAGGGGGGATTCGCCCGCCTGTTGCTCTTCAGGTTCGGAGTCTGGGGGTGATTTTGGATTCAGGCCTCCGTCTGGATCTGCAGGTGGAGGCGGTCGCTAAAGCCGCCTTTCGCCAGCTGTATCTGGTACGGGGGCTTCGACCTTACCTCTCCGGGCCTGATCTGGCCACTCTCGTCCATGCCTTCATCACCTCGAGGCTAGACTACTGCAACGTGCTCTACGTGGGACTTCCCTTGTTTCTGGTTCGGAGGCTGCAGCTGGTGCAGAATGCGGCAGCCCGTCTCCTGACGGGGACGGGGCGGCATGAGCACATAACACCGGTGCTCCACGCTCCGCACTGGTTGCCTATAGCGTACCAAGCCAGATTCAAGGTGTTAGTATTGATTTACAAAGCCCTGCATGGCCTGGGCCAATTATATCTCGGGGACGACCTCGCCCTCCGCGCCTCAGAGCGATCCCTTTGGTCCACCGGGGGTGCCTTTCTGGAGGTCCCCCGTGTAAGACGGGGGGGCCACAATGGAGAGGGCATTCTCGGTGGCCGGGCCACGGTTGTGGAACTTCCACCCAGAGGAGGCTCGCCTGGCCCCAGGCCTGTTGGCCTTTTGACGTATCTGTAAGACTTGGCTGTTCGCCCAGGCCTTCGGAGGAGAGGATGGGGGGGTAATTTTTGTGGGGGGTGTTTTAAATTTGTTTTCAATTATGATATTGTAGATTTTTTATGTTTAAAAATTGTTTTATATTGTGCTGGAAGCCACCCCGAGATGCTGTAGGCATGGGGGGGGCGGCATATAAATACAATGAAATAAATAAATAAATAAATAAATAAATATTGGAAATGGCCAGCCAGTCTGCACATGCACAGAACAGCTGTCCTTTTCCAAAATGGTGATGATGCAACCTACGCTATCTTGGAAAAGGGCTGCAAATGTGCACAACACCCCAATGGCCATTTTGCGCATGTGCAGTGATTTTTTTTTAGCAAGATTCTCACAAGATCCTCAAAAACCTCAACGAGATCATCCTGAGATCTCGCTAGGGTTTCTCGACTCTCACAAGAATCAAATGGAGTCTCATTTCAGCTTTATACCCTTCAGATCTTCAATTTCAGAGTACCAATCGATCTCCCTTCACCCCAGACTAAATGTTGGTAGGACATAATTCTTTTTTGGCCTTTACCTGTACCCCAGTCTTTAACCCACCAAGTAACTTCCCTTGGGCCACTCTTCCCCCTCAGGAAGTCCTGGCAGAGGTTGGAGCACCTTCAACTCTTTCCCATCTGCCTGCAAAACTTCCTGCTCTTGGGTTGCTTTGGTGGGGATGTCCTCCACTATCTCATTTGCCCCATAAACCTCTCACAACTCAAATAGGCCTTCTTCCTCACTTCCAAATTGCTCTAAGCCTCCTCCAAATATGGAGTTTCTCGACTGCTAGAACCAAGATCTGCTGCTGCTGCTGCTAGAACCAAGATATTTCTCTTCAACCTCCCAAACCCCATTAATGAGCTCAGCTCAGGGGTTTTCCCTTCTGGGCTGAGCAAGCTACACCTAGACTCAGCTGGTCCCCATTAGCCAGTTAGTTGCCAGGCTCTGGACGCTAGGCCTACTGAGGTACTAACCCTTCTTAAGGGGCCAAGCTTCCTTAGCCAGCCTCCCCCTGCTACAGTCATTCATATTATACTGTATAAAATTGCAAATAGTTTGTCAACCCTTGTACAAAACTTACTGTGAAAACAATATGCATCACTTAAATTTCAAAACAAAACTTTGAAGAGGATCACAGCAAATATAAAAGAGCAATGCATACTTGGTATGCTTTGGAAAAATCCCCCCTCCTGATCTAGAGGTAATATGATTTAAATAAACTAGGACATATTTTCTTAAAGAGAGGGGTAATTATGAGCACCTGTCAGAGGTGCTCAGACAGTTCACTTAGTGCATTAATAATAGATTAATGACATTCCATGTCAAATTTAATAACGATCTGGATCTTGGAGCAAAGAATACAACATCTCTGGTTTCTTACAGTGCAACATTCTCCTCACTCTCTGATATGAAAATGACATCAGCTCATTTGGAATGCATTTTAATTGGATGGGATTGAGCTCTTGGGGTAAGAAAGAGCCTTTTTTACATTAATGAATTTACGTCTACACTTCTACTTCTCCAGTATATCCTAGGGGAATTTAATTTTCCCATGTTGATGTCACATTAGATCATGTGATACAGATCAAATATATTTTGGTTAAGAATTATGGGCATTTTAACATTTCTCTCCCCCTGCCTTTTTTTTTGGGGGGGGGGGTTGCTTGTTACCGCATAACCATGCTCAGGCCTGTTGAGAGAAATTTGGGGCTCTGGTAACTGCCTGCTAGTATATTTATTCACCGATTCCTAAAATACTTCCAGTTGTTTGTAATTCACCATGACCATGACAAACCATTTTTAGTCATTTACACCAGGGCGTAGCTCCATTGGAATGGGGCCAGGAGCAAGAAATGGAGATGGCCCTTCCCAACCTGCACTCTGCTACTGCCCCACTCCCCCCCTTCCCTCCCCCCGGCTTTGTTCCTCATTGCAGAACACAGTTAACTTTCTAGTGCCTGGATCTGGCCCCTAGATCTAGTTCCAACCCCCCAGCCTCTCCTCCCCGAGCACCGAAAGTCTGAACTCAGGGGAAGGGAGCAGAGACGCGGGCATGCACACGATAGGGAACAGATCGGTGGCACAGATCCATGAGCTCATCCTTTAAGTAAAGCACCCCTGCTTCTAACTTGTATGCGGCCTTTAGAGATTGTACTCATTTTCAAAGTGACCCCTTTTCCAAAGTTGGCTCCCTGTCCCAAACAGAGATTTAAAAAAACCCAGGCTTGATGTCTAGTTGGCAGTCTGGGGCTTGCTTACAAACACATGAAGGGAAGCTTCCCCAGGACTGGACCTGCTCCTTGCCTGTGCCCAGCCATATCCTCCCAGCACACACTGCTCTACCCCTCGGCTTCTGGGTACGTGGCAAAAGGGCATCCCAGCCTCATCACCTTCCTCCTCCTCCTCCTGCTGTTGCAGCTCCCATGCCAGCTCCCCCCTCTCTGCACTGGGTTAGGCTTGGGGTGGCTTCCAATTTGGGTGCACTGCCTGCTCCATGGTGCCCGGCCCTGGAAGGGAGGAGGTGGTCTGGGGCTGCTCTTCTGCCTGGTCCTGCTGCAGATGGGAGACCCTGTGCCTCCAGCAACTACTATTGCTTCGTGAATTCCTCCTGCTCCCTACCCCACCCAGTGCCTGCTCCTTGGGTTTCTCCCTTCCCTGACCCAGCAGTCAGCCCCAGTTCAGAACCAGCCATGTGGAGCAGCCCTAATTCTGCCCTCAGCAGAGCCACGTGACTGCAGCTCCTCCCTCCCTCCTCTACTGAGGAAGAGTCTGGCCAATCAGGAATTCCACGGGGTCCTAAAGCCCATCAGGTTTAGGGCCTGCTGGGGTCGCCTACCCAGCCTGATGCAGCTGAGCTGGAGATTTGTGAGCCAAATCTCAGGGCCCAGGGACAGCTGCCCCTATGATAACTATGCCCTTGATTTACACCTGTGCTAAATGCTTCCCTTATGGCATAGGTGCAAATTACTATACAAGGTGGGAAAGCATAATGACACAGGCTGCATTCCCATCTGCGGCGGCGGTGGCGGCAGAGGGAGGGGCAAGGGAAGACGCGGCAGCGCGGACGAGCCAGCTGACAGGAAAAGAGCCGGTGCGAACAGGGATCTGCCACGGTTTCCCTCGCGCATGTCAGGGCACAAAATCCTGCCCTGACATGCGCGAAAGAAGCCGCAGCAGATCTCTGTTCACACCGGCTCTTTTCCTGTCAGCTGGCTCCCCTGCGCTGCTGCGTCTTCCCTCGCCTCTCCCTCTGCCGCCACTGCCGCCGCAGATGGGAATGCAGCCTGTGTCATTATGCTGCCTCTGTCACATCCTAAAATGTGTATTATGTCAGTTCAGCATGCACTCTGCTTAGTGTGTGTTGTACCAGCTGGTTTGGATACAGCAACTCACATATGTCCACTAGAGAGCCACAGATACACAAGACTACAAAAATGTGGCTGAGAGAACATGTCTGGACTGAGCTTTCATTAGAACTGCTCTGAAGAACTATTTTCATAACACAGGCAGCATAATATAATTTTGTGTTAGCTACCATGGTTGTGTGTTGTGTAGTATTATGAGAAGTTTAAATACATTAAGTATTGATGATTATTTTACCACCTAAGTGTAAGGTTATGGTGGTAGAGGCCTCACAGTGTAATCTATTGTGGTGGCTCATATCTTATTCAGAAGTTAAGAACATAAGAAGTGTCATTTCCTGGGTCAGACCAATGGTCCATCTAGCCCAGCATTCTGTCTCCAAAGGTGGACAGCCTCAGTTGCCTCAGGGAAGAATATAGCAGGTTACAATTGAGTAATCCACTTCTGTAATTCCCCCCCCCCACACACACACACACTTTCCGACAGTCAACGGCTTTGTACCCTGACCAACCCAACTAGTAGTCTTTAATTGAACTGACTTTCAAAAATTCATCCAGTCCCTTTTTGAAGCTTGCTACACTATTGGCCTGGACAAGATGCTCTGGAAATGAGTTTCACAATTTTATTGTACATTGAATGAAAAAGTACTTACTTTGGTTTATTTTAATCCTGCTCCCTGTTAACTTCATGGAGTGACATCTAGTTGTATTGTTTTTTTTACCTGTTCCACACCTTTCATGATCTTGTGTACATCTATCATGTCTCCTCTCAGTTGTCTCTTCTCCACATTGAAGATCCCTAACCTACTGAGACTTTCCTCATACAGAAGCCGTTCTCCTCTTGGATCATTTGGCTGCCCTTCTCTGCACCTTTCCTAATTTTGCGGTCTTTTTTGCAGTGAGGCGACCAGAACTGGACACAGTATTCCAGGTGTGTTTGCACCAAAGATTTATATAGTTGCATTACAATATTTTCCATTTTGTTATCTATTACTTTCTTAATGATCCCTAACATGTGGTTAGCCTTTTTGACCACTGCTGTACATTGAGCTGATGATATCAATGATATATTCACAATGACTCAGAGGTCTTTTTTCTGTATAGTGACACCTAAGTTAGATGTCAGCATTGTGCATATATGGCTAGGGTTATTTTTCCCAATGTGCATCGCTTTGCACTTGCCAACATTGAATTTTATTTGCCACTTTGTTGCCCGTTCTTCTAACCATGTTAGATTGCTTTACAGCTCTTCACAGTCTGCCTGGGTATTAACTGTCTTGAATAACTTTAGAAGAAGTTGGATGCACTTGGTTTATAGAGACACAGTCTAGGGAAACATATGTCTGTGTCATTTATTAGTTACTCTGGGTAAATCACCTAACTTTTCTTGACCAGTTTCCCCTCTGGTAAAATTTACATATGTGCCAATGACTAACAAGCTGAAAGTCAATTCGAAAAAAGTAACTGGAAAAATTAGAGTGTTGTTGTCTTATCCCAATTACCGTTTTATTTTTTATTTTTTAAAATAAAAGTATTTGTATTACTGAATTATGTCATTGAGCAGTCACTGAATAATTTGCATGTAAAAGATGAGTACTGAAGTCATTATTTTAGATTGTCCTCGGTTGTTCAACAATAGGGTGGCTTGGCTTACGTTTCTATAAATTGCAAAAGAGGGTGTTTTTAAATGCCGCATGGTCACACAGGAGTCACTCATCTGACTGCCCACCTGAAGGTGGTGTGGGGGATAAGTGCTCCTGTGAGTACTCACTCATGGCCACTCATAGCGCACTGCCGAGAAATCTGGAGTGTGCCGTGCAGGGCAAGCCAAAAAAGTGCATGACAACAGGCTCCCACGCATCCCCTGGCTGTATGAACTGGGGCGGCCACCCATGCCAGAAGACAGACCCCCCCACACACACACGCATAGGCACAAATGACCAAAAATTCCAAATAAACTGATAGAAAACAATGGGGAAAAAACAGAAAAGAATATCCAAATTAAGTGGGTGAAAATAATGTTTTGTATCGCTTTCATCAGACCTGAATCTAAGCAGGCAAATTTGGTGAATGCCATATTTACCACAAATATTCATTTTGGTTTTCAGGTGCTTTAACATGGGCTACTACAAATTAAGGAAACACTGATAGGATTTCCAAGTTTAAGGAGAAGGATGTGCCAAGTCAAAAAACACAAACAACTCTCTAGATAAAATAGATACATATTTATCATGAAGTCTAGCACCTAGAAAGCACTATAAAACACAGTTTTCCCTTTCTTTTAGATTCTGCGTATCATAAGCAAGACACCATAGAATGTGAATCTTATTTAGTTTGTTTTATATTTAGTCTACCTAATAGGCTTAAATATTGCACGTGTCCATATCCCCTGATCCCAGACAAATGCTGGTATAGTTAGCGTGATACATACAATCTTCCTAATGAGTCTACCATATGATCATCTGAAGAACTACTCATGGATAGATGCTATATATGATCCAGTGACAAGTGTGAGTAAGTTACAGGAAATATCTACGCATGTATCCAGTACAGACTCTGTTGGTACAAAGTTGCTCTCTGTATTGGCTTTTCATGAGCTGCTTTAAACTAGATTTTGAGGTTGTAGCGTAAGTACTTTCCTAAACTTTATAAAGCCATGCACATTCAAATGAATATTTCATGCCACTCAGAAATATCTTATTAATCTTTTACAGCACATATGGTGTAAGGAAACATAAAAGGAAGCTCTTCCCTACCATAAAAGGCATACTGAGTGAAATGTAGACATGTATCAAGTGATGTCTTTTAAAACCCTTTATGTTTTCTGGTAGAAGAAATATCATTCCCGAGATGCTACAACAGTACCATATTCAGCTCTCTACTTCAGTACAGGAAAACACTATCCTACTGATAGTCTAAAATATAAGCAAGCATCCTGTTACTATATAAGGTTAAGAGAAGAGGCAAAACAAATGTACCAAGTATTACCAGTCCTTGTATGTCCACTTTGTCTCTCTGCCTAAAGCCCTTGGAAGTCAATGGAAAGACTCCTGTTTGCTTCAGTGGGCTTTGGATGAGATCTTTAGTTATATAGTATTTCTTTAAAGGTACATGCCCCACCTGTTAGTAAAGAGTAAGGACTCTGTCCACTCTGGCATTTCTCAGTCAAAGGGAGGATGCAGAATTGCATTATCTAGCTAATAGTGGTTTTTATTAAATCTATTTCTTCGTTGGCTTTTACTGTTTGTGAATTCTCTGCAAGGAAATATTGCCTTTGCATTTTGACTATGAAATACATCCGAGTCAATGGAGGGAAAACAAGAGATTTATTTATTATTATTTATTTATTTATATGTATACCCCACCCTTCCCCTAAGGTGGCTTACAACAAAAATAATCCTTAAAAAACATTAAAATTCCCGTAAGTCCCTTAAACCCCTCCCCAACCCTATACCTGCATGCCAAATGCTTGACCAAACAAAACGCTTCCAGAAGATGAGCAGGCTCAGCCTAAGATGAATCTTAGCTTTGATATGGAACTCAAGTAGGTCTTGAGTTCAAGAACTCAAGAAAAGCCTCTACTTTCTTTCCACTTGGCATGGCATAATTTGGATCCACGGGTAATTTCAGACGTTATGATACCACAGTCACCCGCAGTGAATCCCCTGTGGTGACCATTCGTACTGTAACGTCTGTTAGGATTCCCGCCAGATGTTCACCCCAGTGAATCTCTGGCGGGAATTTCATGGACCATGCTTTTGGACCTCCGACCGCCCGGAGGTCCGAAAGCGTGGTCGAATCGGGGCCCAAGTGTGGTCAGATTGGCCACGGTGTGGGATGGGCCACAGGTAACGTCTGTTACCTGCAGCCTGGCTGGATCGTGGCCCTGGCCATGGTCTGGGATCGGGCGCAGTGGCCACATTGGCCGCTGCGCCCACCCATCTCCTGGAGGGCGGGCGGCTGGGGGAGAGCAGGGGGTGGGGCTGTGCAGCAGCATGTCACGTAGCCCTGCCCCCTCCCCGATCCCCAGGCAGAATCAGGCAGGCACGTCTAAAGGACGGCCAGACTGATTCCTGACAGGGGTCTGTTTAGAATCCCAGAGCACGATTCAGTGTGGTGGGCCTGGCGGCCCGCCACATCTAAAATTACCCTGCGTTAACTAGGGGTGGGACTCTGGGCAAAATTTCTGTTTTGGTTTCTCTTGGTTTTGGTTCTCATGTGTTTCAGTTCTTGATTCAGTTTTGGTTCTTTTCCCATTGATTTCAATGGGGGAAGTGGTTTCCCATTGAAATCAATGAGAACAAACTGAAAATCCCTGCAATAAAGATATGTCTTTGTAAAACAACTTCAGTCAATCAGTTTACAACCAGGAAAGCTTAGTCAAATTTGCAACATCACTGCAACCACTTCCCCAAAATGATTTGTGCCCCAGCAGGGCAAGCAGGGCTGCCCGCCCAGCTAAGGACACAGGACAGACTCACACACACACACACACACACACACACACACACACACACACACACACACACACACAAAACCAGTGACACCCCCCCGCAAAGAAACAAACCACATACAGGGGCTCCTAAAGCCCCAGCCGTGGGGCAGCCCCCCACCACATGATGGGAGACCGCAACAACAACAGAATACAATATCCCCCCACTGCACCTCCAGAACCCCAGCCTTGGGACACCCTGAAGTCTCAGGTCATCCACCAGCAAACCATGTGATGCGAGGGGACACTCATATGCCATACCCCACATTGCCAATGCCAACAGAACACCAAAAAATCCAGTGTGACCCCCCAAAGTAACAAACCACAGATGGGCCCCTAAACCCCAGCCTTGGGGCACCCCCCCAGCCATGTGATGGGAGTCCTCAACAACAGAATGCAATATCCCCCCTCTGAGCCTCCAGAACCCCAGGTTTGGGACACCCTGAAGTCTTGGGGTACCCCCCACCAAGAAATGTGATGCAAGGGAACACCCATATGTCATACCCCACATTGACAACAGACCACCAGAAAAATTCAGTGACCCCCCCCAAAGGAACCATATACAGGGCCCCCTGAACCCCAGCCTTGGGGCACCGCCCCCCCAACCTTGGCCTTCTCCCAGGAAAAGCCAGCCACACATCCCCCTCCCACCTTGGTACACAGCAGCCTCAAGACCTGCAGCCTCCTTGGCCTCGCCCGCACCTGCCATGGGATCCCAAGACACAGGGGACCCCCCCATCCATCCCTGGGCCCTTGCCCATATTTGGAGCACTAGAAAACTCTACTCCCCACCCCAAAACCTCCAGGACCCCATCACTGTGTTCACTTACCTCGTTCAGACGCTTAGCAACAGGCAGCAGCTCACTCCTCCTTCAAGAAGAACTGAAGCAGAATGGCATCCAAACAACCAGTGCCAGGTGGTCAGAGAGCAGCAGGTCCCAGAAGAAAAAAACCCATACCCCCAAATTGCTCATCACCACCAATCCCTGAACTCTGCTGAATGATTGCCAGGAAAATCTTCATGGCAATTCGCCAGCAGAGCCACTGTACCTCCTCCTATCCCACCTGCTCCCCAAATCTCTGAGGGTAGCTCTTGGATTGGATGGCTTTTTTTAATTAAAAAAAGGCAACCAATCCAGAGAGCAGGGTACAGCTTTGGCACCAAAAGAAACAGCATAAGAAACTGTTTTTAAAAGACGCTGAGCCATTGAGAAGGAACCAAAGCTGATACCATTACAAAGAACCGAAACAGCTCAAAATATTGATTCTTGGATTTAGAACCAAAAGAGCCATTTTTGGACTGTTTCGGTTCTTCCCGAAACCAAAATTCCCCTCCCTAGTGTTAACAGCAATGACCCTGTGATGTGACCCAAGGTGGTGTCTCTAAAGGGGGTGCTTTCCGGCCTCCTGCCAGCAGGTCATGCCAGTTACTGTATGGTGGGGGCCAAGGGTAGAGGCACACACTTCCCTGTCCCCCACCAGCCTCACACCACCATCGCCTGGTAGCCCTACTGATTTCCTACCACAGTTCCAGCCTCCCTTACTCCCAAGGTTCCCAAAGTCCATACTCATGGGGGGGGGGGGGGGGGGGGAAGGAAGAAGGAGGGCTGTTCCGCTCCATGGAGCTCCTCCCACTCATGCTTCTTCCTTCCTGCCACCGACCAGCTCTCTGCCCTCTGTGCCACTGTTCCAGTCATCTCCCCCCTCCCCCCCTTGTGTGCAGACCCAATCTCCTTTTAAACTACTCCTCTGAGCGTGCCTAGGGAGGGTGCCCTTTGATGATGTCATGATGCTGGTCCGTCCTGCTGCACCATCTTGCATTGCTCCTCCACCCGTCTTGCTACTCTCTCCTCCCTGGCCTCCCTGGGGTGTCATTGCCAAACAGATCGGTCTAACAGCTGGCAGCTGCCCCCCCCCCCCCCNNNCCCCCCCCCCCCCCCGGTCCTCCTTGCCACAGATCCCACGATCTTACAAAATAAATATACCTTTGAGTAGGTGGCATTCTTTGGAGATTACATTGGTTATCAGCTCTTGCTCATATTAGAGATAATTAACCAAAACAAAAAACTGAACAGTTTTTAAAAAATCTTAAATGCACAAGACTTTTCTTAAAATCCACCCCCCCCCCCAATAAAGTACAATTACAATTCAAAAACCTTCCACTCCATACATTGCAACAAAACATAAACGCCAAAAAACATGGAAATTATTTCACAATTTGAACAATATTTAATATTTTATCATCATCAACATACATGTAATATATGTACTTAATTCCTTACCATACATACTTTTATTCATTTTTATCAATAACTAAACTTTCACATTTTTCCATGATTAAACAACGAACAATTTTTTCACAGTGCATTAAGTGCATTGTCTGTTTGTACACAACTCCATTCTGTAGAACAAATTGTATAATGTTATGTATACTCCGCTTGTTAACACTTTTTTGCATGAAGTGTATACAATTTGTATACCTATAAAGCACAGACTTAATGCACTGTGAAAAAATTGTTTGTTGTCAAATTAGGATAACAAATTAAAGTTGAATAATGAAAAAATGTGAAAGTTTAGTTATTGATAAAAATAACTAAACCGATTGGTTTGTCCCAGTGTCGTGCTGCTGCTGGTGCCTGCTCAGCAGTTCGCGCCATGCTTCCTGTTTGCACCTCCATTCCCCTGCATACCCACCTCCACGCCGCAGCCAGGTGCCTTACCCCCTTCTAGAGCGCTCCCCTTAGCCCTGTATCCCACACCAGCTCTGGCAATTCCCCCTCACTCGTTCGGTCGCCCTTGAGGTCCCCGGAGGGGGGCTCCCCTCAGCTGTGCGTAACGAAGAGAGGCGACGACGGTGTTAGTGGCTTCCCTTGTCTCTAGTCACTTTCACTCTTGTCCCCTTTCCGGGAGTCGGGAAGCCCGGCGGGGCGCTGTATGACTGAGCGGTCGAGCTAGTGTGTCTCTATGTCTGGGGCTCTTGGGCTGAGCGAGTGAGTGCACAGAGTGTAGCACAGGGTAAGTATCCCGGGGTTGGGGGCTGACTGGGGGAGAGCGAGGTGAGCTCGCAGCCGGGGAAGGAAACAGGCTCGGGGGGCGAGGGGCAGGAGTCACGCCACACAAAGGCAAATTAGGTTGCAGTAGAACAACTTTTCCTCCTGCCCTGTCTGTGCAATGGAGCTAGCGCACACTGTGCCTGCCTTGCGTACAGGAGCAGGAGAACACGGGGGACTAGGGGGGGGGGGGAGCTGCAGCAGGCGTGGCGGCTCAGAGAGGTGCTCTCCCCCAGGGTCTGGGGGAAAGCATCCTGCTGCCTCTAGCATGGGTCCGGGCTGCAGCGAGCAAAGGTGGCAGCAGCTCCAGCAAGGCAGGCAGCTGAAAGGAGAAGCAACTTCACAAGCTAGGACACAAAGGCAGCCGGGAGGGAGGGAAGGCTCTCTCTCTGGCTGTCTGAATTGCTGACCCAATTGCCATTTACAGCACAGGGCGGGCGGGCGAGAAAGGCACCGTGTTTTCCTCTCTCCTGGCGCCCCTGTGTTTCTGAGCAGACAGTACACACGCTACATGACTGGAGACACATCCCTGAGGTCGCCCGGCGCGTTCCCCATCACTCGGCGGACAACAAGCCATGGCGGGGTGTGGGTGGGGTGTGTAGTTATTAGCCTGACTTATTTCCTCCTTCCTCCCCCGCTCCAGCGAGGAGGCGCAGCACTGCTGCCTCACACCCCCTGGCTCCAGAAGAAAGGAATGCAGACCTGCACTCCTTCTTGCCCTCCAGAACGCCCCCCCAGATCACCCTGCTCCCCTCCCCCCATGCACTCTAGCACACTGCTGCAATCCCCCCCGCAAGCCGATCTCTCCCTGCTGGGTGCCTGCTGCTCATCCCGTGGAATCCCCTTCTAATGCACTTTCTAGCAAGCGCGATGTCCTGGGATCTCTCTGTTCTGGAGAGTGTCCTGCCCGCGCACCCACACAATGACAGGGCAGCTGAGTAGCAGAGCTTAAAATCTGTGTGACAGAGCTCGCTTCTGATAGTTACGTGATTTTTAAAAGTACAGTCACGTATCTTTCCTTACGCTGTGTTTTGCCGGTGCCAGCATAAGGAAAGTTACGTGACTACTTTTTTAAATCACGTAACTATCAGAAGTGAGCTCTGTCACACAGACTTTAAGCTCTAGTCAGTTTCATTTCAGTTACACAGCGCCCCGCTTCCCAGCTCTCCTCTCCCCTCTCCAGGAGCCCAGGGAAGTGGGGTGCTGTGTAACTGAAATGAAACTGACTAGAGCTTAAATTAAAGTCTTTGTGATGGAGCTGAATTCTCATAAACTTGCGTGATTTTTAAAAGTAGAGTCACGCACGTTTCAGGTCAGCAGCTGATCAACTGAGCATGCGCGAGGCTGCAGAACTGAGCTGTGTTTTTTGCCCTCAAGTGCGCATACGTGAGCTTGCAGAACCGATTTTGTAAACATTAATAACTCAGTTTTGGCTGCACCAATCACTATAATATTTCAGAATCAGTTGTTATTGATGTCATGCTCCATGCTTATGATGTTTGGGGGCTCAACTTATCCAGCAGGAGGAGCTATTGATGATTCAAAATCATGAGGACATCTGCATTTTGACCACAAGCAATTAACTTTTAAACAGTCATAACATTTTATTTTCCTGATGGATCTTCTTCAAACTTTGTGCATGTGATGGTCCTCACAACTTATAGCCATGGGTAAATTTCCAGAAATGTAGCTCAAGCAGTTTCCTCAAAATCAGGGCTTCAGCAGTCCCATGTTTATAATGTAAAGTGGTTGTGCATTTAAGTTTCTTCCAGCTACTGCTGGAAGAAAATCTCCCATCCTCTTTTCAGCTGCACACAACATTGATACAAAGGTGCCATTTAAGTGAAGGGACTTTAAACCACCGTCTCATACCACTTTTTCTGGAAGGTTCTCATTGAAATCAGTGAGACTACTTCTAAGCAAGTGGACTGAGGATTGTAACCTCTTTTTGTTCTGCTTGCATCATAATTGTGCCTTTTCCACAGTGCTCTTGAGGAATATAATAAAAAGTAATAATATAGAGTCATTTCATAAAATACATTATTTCTTTTCTTTTTGCAAAAAAAGGAAAAGGCCTGTGGGGGGATTTTCTGATTCCACACATGCCTTCGCTCACCTATTTATCCTTTTAAAAATTAATTACATTACTGGCTTTAGGCTTACTGGGAATTCCATATTGCTGTCATATTAGACAGCATTTTCACTCCATTTTCTGTCCTTTAAGATTTCCTTATCCTAGGGAGAAATTGGCCTTCATAGAACAGCAGGCTTTTAAATTAAACAGACACTTTTCCTGATCTTTTTCAAGCTTTAATGTCTTCAAAAGCTAGCACTAACCAGAAGAAAAGGTTGATTAGGAATAGTTACATAAAAACTCACTCTGAAATTACCAGCCTCCCTCCAAGGTAGAGCGGCTTTAAGGAGCTTCTGGTGGTGGCAGGACTTCAGAGTTTATGCTGGTTCCTACAGTACACTATTCCAATTGAGTGGAACATAGGAACCAAAATGGTAGTCTTCACTTTGGTAAAACTCTCCTGAAACTCAATAATCCAGAGTAACGGAATATAAAAATATCGTACAAAAAGAATTAAGAGTATTTTACTTGTTATTTGCTGATCCAGGGTTCACTATTAGATCAGAAAGGGAAGCACTTTTCAAATTCCAGTCCACATAACAATCAGGCCCTAGCACCTGTGAGTCTAGAACCTAGGTCCTCTTCCTGGTATTGACCCATGATCAGGTTTTTGACTCAGTCCACAGATATCCCTCTGAGCCTGACGCCAGCAGGAACACATCAGTCTGTAGACCCATGCTTTGTATTCTGATCAATCCTCTGGTTTGCTTCTTTACGTAGGTGGATGAATGCCATGGATATGGAGCTTAGATCAAACACTGGGTAAAAACAAATGTGACCTGGCCCGACTCAGGTCAGGAAGCTGCCATGGACACTGCCCACACCGGGTAGGCCACAGAACAAATTTTTATGTGGTTAGGGCTTGGGGGAGTGGGGAGATGCACAAATACCAGCGCCACACCCAGCCATAACAGGCAGCTATGGTGGACCTGATCTGGGCTGGTGGGAACAGACGTGCTAACATGCTCTGGCTCCCTTTGCTTCGATCAAGTGGGTGGTAGCCTGGACTGTAACCGTGGTCATTTGCCAAGGTGAGAACCTGGACTAGCTGCCAAAATGCCTGGGGTTAGTCCAAGCAAACATCTGGTGACCCAACAACAAATGTGACAGTGGTCCATGGCCAAAGTGACTCATAGCAGGTTAGAGTGGGTTACTGTCACATTTGTTTTTACCCACTAACACTTGCTTTGCTTCATCTCCACTTTTGACTAGGATCATGACAATAATTATGTATCAAATAAACAAAAGTCTTGTTGTATCATCAAGTACATATGCAGCCTTTGGGCGAGGTCATGAGAGGGTTTGGAGTGCGATGTCATCAATATGCTGATGACACCCAGCTCTACCTCTTGTTTTCCCCAGACATTGCTTACCCAGTGTTTGGAAGCTGTGGGGGACTGTGAAGCTGAATCCTGACAAGACAGAGGTGATGCTGGTGGGGAGGGCTGAGGGTGTGGAGTCCCCCATCATTGATGGGGTGTGTCTGACCTTGGTTCCTCAGGTTCTCAGTCTGAGCATGCTCCTTGATGCGCAGCTCTGCCTGGATGTCCAGGTGGCGGCTGTGGCAAGGAGCGTGTTTTGTAAATTACATCTGGTGCGATGGCTGTGGCCGTATATCTCAGACTGTGACCTGGCCACCATCATCCATGCCTTACTCACCTCAAGGCTTGATTACTGTAATGCACTCTGGGCGTTTTCAGATGTTACGGGTGGGCGGTTCACCACAGTGGATTCCCGGTGGGGGTGAACAAAACAACCACCCCCCGGGGCCAATAAAAGCCCCAAACAGACGTGACGGGGCCTGGACCACGGCCGGGAATCGGGCCGATAGATCACGGATCGGGGCAGCACTACAGACGTGACGCCGATCCCCAGCCATGGTCAAAACTCCCAGAAGACACCAGGCAGGGGCGGGACACAGACATGGCCGCCTGAGGGCTAACGAAGCCAAAAGGCACAAAAGGGAACGCCCACAAAAGGGAAATGGGAAGGGAGGGGGGAAGAGGGAGAAGAGGTCGAAAGGTACCACACACACAGCACGCACACAGACAGCAGAGACACAGCGCAACACACAGCATGACCACACACCTGGGCACACACAGACACACACAGACACACGCGCGCGCACGTGCACATACACGCACGGGAAAGGTGGGAAGGGGGGCAGGGGCAGCCGGAAAGCACGCAAGGAACAACAGGAGCAGGGGGGGACATGGAAGAGGGTGGGCACCGCAAAGGGGCAGAGCAGGACACAGGCTGCAGCAACCCCCACCCCCACAGCACCACATTCCACCTGGGCACACACAGACACACACAGACACACGCGCGCGCACGTGCACATACACGCACGGGAAAGGTGGGAAGGGGGGCAGGGGCAGCCGGAAAGCACGCAAGGAACAACAGGAGCAGGGGGGGACATGGAAGAGGGGGGGCACCGCAAAGGGGCAGAGCAGGACACAGGCTGCAGCAACCCCCACCCCCACAGCACCACATTCCACATAGGCGCCCCCACAGCAACACAGGCAGTCTCGGAAAGGGGGGGCCAAGACACCGAGACCAAGGCATGATGGGGGCCCTCAATGCACAGCGAGCCCGGCGGAGACGGTCCAGGAGGAGAACGGTGGCCCCACAGTCACACAGGGGCAGATGGAGGGCAGCCAGGACAGGCGGAGCTGTGCTGCAGGTCCAACGACATGCAACCCCCCCCCCAGGGGAAGCACCATGGCCCTGTCCAGGGGGGCCCTAACCCCCAGGTCACACACGCACCCAAGGGGTGGGGCGGAGGGGGACCAGGGCCACAGGCAGGGGCAGCAGCACCCCACGAAACAGGCTGGAACACACCATGGCAGAGACATCAGGATGGGAGCAGCCAGCGGGGACCGGCCCCCCCCCCCGGGCTGGGGCGGGAGCCGGGGGGGCCGGGAGGAGCACTAGGAGTCACAGGCTGCTGCTGGGGGCCACTGTGGGCCCAGGGCCTGGGTGCCCCGCCCGGTGAACCAGGTGGGGCCAATGGAGCAAGCCCCGGCGGTACCCCAGCACGGAGATGTGGTGCACGATTGGGTAGTACGCCTCGAAGGGATCATGCATAGAGAGAGCCAGCTGGATGTCCACACAGGACCACACCCACAACAGGGCCGACATCTCCACCGCAGAAGGCTCCGGCACACAGCAGCCAGCAGAAGGGGGCCAAGGAAGATGTCCCAGCTCCAGCAGCCAGTGGTACACCACCCCATGGGTGCGCTGGTACCCACGCGCCCTGTGAACACAGGAAAAGTAGGACACGGCCAAGGCAGGGCCACCCTCGGCAAGGCACTCCATGTAGGTGCTCAGACCGCACACCACCAGCGCAGAAACGGTCTCCACCCCAGACCAGGGCACATGAGAGCACTGCTTGTTCGGGATGTGCCCCTCAGGGAAGCGAACCAGCCCCAGGGTCTCCGTATGCAGCCGGCAATCACGAGCGCTCGCCTCATTGCCGAAGTAGCGGAGTCCAGAGCTTAAGCTCTCAAAGGCACCCGCACGGCTGCCCGGGGTGCCCAGGAGCAGCTGCATGGCCGGGGTATGCCACAGGTCGCAAAGGGACATGGTCTTGTGGAAGGTCCAGATATGGGGGG
>QEPC01000801.1:7929322-7961206 GCA_003113815.1 Sphenodon punctatus | reverse complement strand
CTTCCCCCCATCCCCCCTCGCTTCCTCGGCCGTCCCTGTGAGTGCCCGCTGGGGCCCATGGAGCTCTGAGAGCTCTCCTCCCCCCGCTGTCCGTGTTCCCGGCCGTGTCCTGTGCCGCCTCCTGTGCCGGCAGGGGGGTGGGGGGTGGGGGGAGAGGGAGGCCGGGGCCCTGGCTGGCCCTGGGGGGGCTGCACCCTCCAGAGCTCTGGGGGCACTGGGAGGCGGATGCGTGGCCCCTGAGAGTGTGGGGGTGGCTGGGGCACCTGGGCGGGGGGCGGGGCCTCCGAGGGTCCCGGCATTGGGACCTGGGCAGGCAGGGTGCCCGGGGGTGCACCCGCCTTCACATAGGCACACATCGTGCCGGCGTGCAGGAGCAGGGAGGTTCCAATATTGTGGGACCTGTCTATTTTGGCTGTGTGCTCCCGCACCATGCCTGTGATGGCCTGCTCCAGCCTCCCAAGCGCCTCCACCTGCCTGCTGTGTTCCCAGCACTCCCGCCTCAGCTCCAGGTGCACCTCGGCCTGGAGCCTCCAGTCCCTCACCTCAGCCCACTCCAGGGACCGCTCGATGGCCATCTCCATGCGGGCCACGGCCTCGATCATCCTCTCCCCCTGTTCCGCCGCGTTCTGCACAATCTCCTGTGCCTGTTCCTCCCTCCACCTGCGGACCCATGCCCGGTACTCCCACATGCACTGCGCTGGAGCCATGGGCCCAGGGGATGCCGGCTGCGGGGGTTACCCTGTGGGTAAGAGAGAGTGAGTTCGATCCTGCCCCTGCCCGGGATGGGGCAGGGGCTCCTCTGGCCCCTCTCCTGGGGCCTCCCCACCCTGACCCCAACCTCTCCCATCCTCTCCACCTGCCCGGGGACCCCCTCCCTGCACCCCGGGGTGCCCTCCGTACCACCTCTCCTGCCTCACCGGGTTCCTGCACCTGCTGTCTGGCCTCCTCGGCAGCTTCTGGCTCAGTCTCCTGGGTCTGTTCCCGGGGTGTTCCATGTCCTGCAGGCGAGGGAGGGGCCTGTTGGTGTTGGGGTGCCCGTTTGGGGGACCTGGGAATGGGCCCCCTCCCGCCTTGCCGGTGGGGACTTCAGCTTGGCCTGGGGCGGGCCCTGCCCCCTCCAAAACCCTGGCCTTTGCCCCCCTGGGCATGGTCCCTCCCCTCTCCGGGCCGGCCGCTCATCCTCAATGTCAGTCTCGGATCCCTCGGAGGCCGACCCCTTGGTGTGGGAGTGCTCCCACAGGGACCACTGGCTGAGGGTTGGTGACGGTGCCACCTCAGACTCTGCCGGGCCAGCCTGGGGGCGGGTGCTCTCAGGGATGCTGCCAGCGGGGGCCCTGCTGGTGCCGGGGGCTGCTGGGTGCTCTTCCTAGGGGTGGGGGGCCCCAGAGCTCGTGTCTACTGGGTGGGCGGCGAGGGGAGGGGGTACCTCAGCCCGTACCCTGTCCTGGACCACTGCGCTGCCCACGAGCTGTGGGGCGACTATGGAGCCCTTCATATGGAGGATGCGGTCCAGGGCATCATAGAAGGGGGTGGTCTGGGCCCCGTGTCCGGACCACCTATTGTTGTCCCGGATGGCCTTGTACCCCCTCTTCAGCTCTTTGAGCGGCACTGAGCCACTGCGCGCTGGGCCCCGCTGCCTCCATGTCCCGCACAATGTCCTGGTAGACATGCTCATTGTGCTGGTTGAGGGCGAGCTCCAGCTGGTACTCCAGGGTCCCCCAGATCCGTATGAAGTCCTTGGTCTCCTGGAGGCCCCACTGGCCCCCTCGGTGGTACGCCTTCCTTCGCCATCCCCACAGCGGGTCATCCTCCTCCTCCTCTGGCTGCACCTCCACCCGAGCAGGGCCGGTGTCCTCCGGGGACTCGTCCGCCCGGGCCATTTTCCATGTCTGTGGGGACAGTAGGTGGGGAGTGTTGGGTTGGGTGCCGGTGGGGCCCCCTCTCAGGGCTCCCCTGCCCCCCGCCTCCCTCCCGGTCACCCGGGCATGGCCCGCCCCCCCGGGAGCCCCTGTGCCCCCTGTTTCCCTCCCCTTCATTCCCCTTACCCGTTTCCTGGGTGCCTCCTCTGACCCCGGTCTGGCTGCTGTCCCCGGGGCGTCGCGTCCCACCTGCTGCTCTGGGTGTTGTCCCTGCCTTGCCTCCATGTTCAGCACGACCCCCATCTCCCCCTCCTCCGCCTGTGCTCCCTCCACCTCCATCGCTACCCCTGCCTCCTCCTCCTCCTCCGCCTCCACCACCGTCGCTTTCTCTCCCGCCGCTCTCTTCCGCCTCCCTCCTCGCTCCATCCTGCCATGCTTGCCTGCTGCTGATTTCCCTTTAAATCTCCCTCCAGTGGTTGTGTTGTTGCTGGTTGCCTGGCAGCGATGCTGCGTGCATTGTCCATGGCGGGGGCTCGTTTCCTTTGGTTCTGCCCGGGAATTAGCTTCCAGATGTTACTTTTTGTTGTTTCCCAGTGGGGATCTCTTTGACCATGCTTCCCGGGATATTCCCCCGGCTAGCCCGGGAAGCGTGGTTGGAATTGACCCCATGTGGGTATTGAGCGTGATGAACATCTGGCATGCGCCGAACAGACGTTCAAGGCGCTTTGGCCCCGCCATGGGATTGAGCGTGGTTCACTGTGGTTGAGCGTGATCTCGTAACGTCTGAAAATACCCTCTATGTGGGGCAACTCTTGGTGATGGTTCGGAGGCTGCAGTTGGTGCAGAAAGTGACAGGCCGCCTCATTTTAGGGACGGGTTGCCGGGAGCACATAACATCAGTTTTCCGTTTGATGCACCAGCTGCCTATAACCTTCTGGGCCCAATTCATGGTGTTGGTGTTTACCTCTAAAGCCCTACATGGCCTTGGCCCTGCCTACCTGCGGGACCACCTCACACTCCCACCCCCGAGTCTTGGAGTGGCCTTTGTGGTCAGCCGGGAGCGCCCTTCTGGAGGTCCCCCATGTTCGGTGGGGGGGCCACATCGGAGAGGGTGTCCTTGGCCGTGGCTGCACTGTGCCACGTAGAAACCGCATGTCCATGTGGGCGGAGTGTGTGTGTGTGGGATCTGAGGGCCATGGGATCAGTTCCACCAGGAATTTTGCCATTGACTTTGATGGCTTAAAAAAATTGCAACCTAGCTTTTGCAAAGCTCTGATACTTCTTTGCTTCTCTGGTTTGGTTATGATTAAAAGAATGTGGAGCTATTGAAGTAAGATGTCCCAGTCAAAATCAGAAGGTACTGGAAATGGCATATGCAAAAATAAATTTCTGGCATTTCCAAGTCATTATTACTGTTTGGAACTATACATGTTTTGTTCTATAATCATTTAGGTAACAGTTCTTATGCTTAATCCTGTTCACCTATTGCATGAGGCACATTGTGGCAGTCAGCACGCAGTGCATTTGCAGCCTCGGGGCCTTTGCTAGTCAACTGGGTTATTCCATAATGGACTCCCACTGACTTGCTTTCATTTTTTTTCTAGTTGTTCTCTTGATGAAAAAAATATTAATACATATTGTGTAATCACAGATATTAGCAAAGGGGAACTTGGGGTCCATTTTCTTCTTTTATACACTCTAAGAATGAACAGGAATGCTTCTTATCTAACCATCTGTCTCTAATTCCGGGAGTTCAAATAAATATATTGCTAAAGTTTCCCGTATAAAAAAATCTCCTTTAATGTTCAAGAAATGTTCAAGAAATTTTATTTCATTCAGGTTTCTTTAGTAAAGCAGATTTTTCTGAATGAAGCTCAGCAACTTTGCACTATTTTTGAAATCTATAAAATTTATTGCTATGACTAAAAGGATGGAAATAAAATAAAATAAAATAAAATAAAATAAAATAAAATAATAATAATAATAAAAAATTATATTTCTCCTTCATCTGTACAGTACATTGTACCAGTTTGGCCCTGAATACCATTTCTTAATAAAAAAATATTATTTTTAAAAAGTCCTACACATGGGTGTATTTCTTACAATATTAAGATCTACCAGAAAGAGACATGTAACAGCCACAGACATGATTTCTGTTGGATATGCAATTTGTAGCTGATCTGTATACATATTTTAAATTGCTTTATGAAACCAAGTGAAAACATATCATCTTGCAAACTCAATGAGCCATACACAGAATAAGTCAGAAAAATGAAGCATAACTAGGAAAAATATCTAGGATAGTAAAATTTGTTATATTATTAACCCAGCTAGACAAGCATACATCTGTGATGCACCTCTCTATAATGCTGATTTGTTATTAACCTGGCCGTGATGCTGCAAGCTGAGGATATCCTGCTTGGAACAGGGAATTGGACTAGATCACTTTTTAGATACTGTCCCAACCTAGAGTTCTATATATTGCCTTTTAAGCACATATCACTTTAATGCACAAGTCTTATACTTTATATTATTCCAGAACAGATGGGATGGAAGGTTAGTGTATGTCTATAAAACTAGAAAAACCTAGCCCATGTCTATAAAACAAAAACCTAGTCCATCGAGTTTTACACCCGATAATCGGAGACATCCAGTTCAGCATAACAGCCAGATTAAAACAACAGATCCCCAACCTGTTATTCTAATTAGAAGCCTGCTTCTCCCTGAGCTTATTAACATAAATCTTCCAGAGAAACAAGGTGATTTTGGTGGAGACACCCACATCACGATCCTCCAATAAGTATTTGACCACTGAGTGTGCGCCTCTGCCAGAAACATTTACAATCAGGGTGTGCACGTATTTTTCCCGCAGCAGGGTATAGAGAGGGTAATCAAGAAGCATGTGTTCGAGGGATTCAATAGATCGCTGATCACAGCAGCAAACATGTTCCGCCATAGGGATCCCCTTGTAGCGACCTTCGGTGATGGCAGACGGAAACATATTAAATCTTGCAAGCATTAGAGGTCTCCTAAATTTAGCTGGGAAACTATGTTCCAGATAGGGCATTGGAGCCCCCGACTTATTGGACACCAGGTCGTAGGGGCCCAACACTCTAACTTCCCCCAAGGCAGCATTCTCCTCCTGTCGGGTGATATCGAACAGGCTGGTTAATATCAACCTTTTGGCTCCCTTAAACCCGAGGGCCTCCAACGCCCCGGGATCAATACCCAGAGATTTCAATTTGGCCTCCACTCGAATAACCCAGGGATTTTTAGATTTTTCTTCAAAGGCAATCACTGAGAGGGGGGCTGCAATCTTGAAAACTAGCTTGAGCCAGTAGGTGAAAGCTCCTTGCCAGACCCCCACTCTAACTGGGAGGAGCCCACACTCCGCCCTTAAAACGACTGCTGGGGTACCGGGTGGAGCAGCCAAAAGGGACCTTAAGAAAGAAGCCTGGAGCTTCTCCAGCTCCTCCACTTTATCCAAGGCCCAAAATGGGAACCAAACAACAATTGAGGGATGCAACGGTGCATGAAGATTTTAATTGCCAGGCAGACCAGCTGCCCGCCCTTGGATCGAAAAAAGCATATCAAGGCACACGTAAGGTTTTTAGATTTATCCATAGAGGCCTGGGCTTGCAAGGTCCATTTGCCATTTGCCTGGAACACGAGACCAAGCTATTTGAAAGCTTTGGTTTGTTCTATGTTGACCCCATTTACTGACCAGTTGTGCTTGATTCTCTTCTTAGAGAAGGCCAGCACTTTGGTCTTCCCATAGTTTATATCAAGCAAATTTTTATCACAGTACTTCCCAAGAGCAGCCAGGAGGCAATGCAAGTCAACTGATGTTCGAGAGAGGAGCACCATGTCATCTGCATATAGTAGGCAAGAAATGCTAGTATCCCCAGCAGAAGGAGGATGAAATTGAGTACCTGCCAGCGTTCCTACTAAATCATTCAGATATATATTGAAGAGTATTGGAGTCAGGGTGCAGCCCTGCTTTACGCCCCTCCGCAAAGGAATAACATTGGACAAGTTCCCCTTATTGTCGAGCCTCACCCTCAAGAAGGACTGGGACCAATCGAGATCAGGGCATTGTTCTATTAAGCCCTATGGAATCACAGAGAAAGAGTTGAGACCTATCGTAACTTTCTGCTCATGGAAATTCTAGTTAACTGCTTGCATATAACAGCACTTCGTATTTCTTGGTAAAGTTTTCTAGGGATGTGTAGTTTGTTTCATTTTTATTAGTTACTAATAAAACACATGCACAGATTGGTTGCCCTTTTCCAAAATGGTGGTGCTGCTGCTGGCACCATTTTGTAAAAGGGCTGCACGTGCTCAGAACGGCCCCAGTGGCCATTTATTTTACACATGTTCAGCAATTTATTTACTTATTTGTTTATTGTTAAAATAAATGAAAAAAACAATCAAAGACAAATGGGGTTTTTATGACCCGCCACTCGAGTTAACCCAAAAAACAAAAAGGGAAGTGCTGCATACCCCTAGTGTTTTCTCTTTATCAGATCTTGGTATCTTTTACATAGTAAATAAGGATATATAACTTATTTATAGAATAAATTACTGCATAAAAACTCACAGAGCATCTCCTTGAAGAAAATGGAAGAGAGAACGAACGAAACATACCACTGATTTAACTATATTGCTCAATGCACTTCCACAAGATGCTTGGATACTGAGGGGCTGGGCTGGCATAAGAAACTGACTAGAATAGGAAAGATATCTGTGATGAGGAGATACAAGGGTTTGAGAAACTTAAATATGCTCTGGCCCATGCACCAGTGCTCATCAATCCAGACTTTGAAGCACCTGTCCAGAAGCATCTGTCCAGGTCTGGACAGATGCTTCTGATACAGGGTTGGGAACTACCCTTATGCAACAGGGAGAGGATAGACAAAACCACCCCATTGCTTTCCTAAGTAAAAAACTGCTCCCAAGAGAAAAGAACCTTGCAACCATTGAAAGACATATCCTTACTCCCACCAACACAACAGGCCACCCACTTTAACATGTTCCGGGTACAGGTTGTTTTCTGCATCCTTCACATGTTTTGGAAGGGGGGACCTGTGATGAGGAGATACTGGGCTACAGGCAGACTACAGGTCTAACAAATATTTAAAGATAAAGGTTAAACATGTATGTAATGTGAATGCTGAGAACTGGAAACTCACTTCATGCAATGGAGAAATGCGAAGTCATGACCCTGAGCAATTGTGTAATCAGAAAAAGCCTAACACTTCTCCAAACACTAGCAATAGGCCATTGAGTTGCAAATGGATTTCTTCCTGTGGATGTGACTGAAAGCACAGTCACCTGGCAGGAAACATCAAACCAATGACCCAGGAAAAGTACTTAAGGGGGAAGACAAGACAAAGGAAGCAGAGAGCTTCTTCTTCATCATCACATCTTATCAGCCAGAGAAGGACTGAACCAAAGAAACTATGAATTAAGGACTCTTGGAAACTCTAAGACTTGTACCCAACCAAGCTTTCCACCACTGTCTGTGACATGAACTGAAGTATCCTTGGACCTTGATTAGGGTAAGCCTAAATTAGAAGAATCCAAATACAGATAGGAATGCATTATTAGTTATGTTATTTTGATTTCTGCGTTCTTGAGTATAATCTTGTACTGAATGCTTATTCATGATTTATTCATTAAGCGTCTTTTAAGTGAACTTAGTGTGGTCCAGTGGAATTGCTAATCCTGACATTCGCGGGACACAGTTTGGGATTAATTCTGTGTTTACAAATACAGATGAACCTAGAGAAAAAGAGTCTGTGCTGGGAAACTCTGAGGCTGAAAGGGTGACAAGAAGGTTCACCTGTTGCAGGCTGAATCAGGTCTAAAGAGAGAACTGGTCCAGTGGGAGCTGCAAGCCAGGGAAACGGAGGCCACTTCCAGACATTCCCCCCTGCAGCCCAAATATGTGCAGGGGGGCCATGCGCAGCCCAAATATGCACAGGGATCGGCCGGTCCGAAATGCCCCCCCTACGAGGCTTTGCCGGCAAAGCCACGTAGGATGCAGAGCTCGATTTCCTGCTCTGGATCCCACGCGGCTTTGCTGGCAAAGCCACATGGGGGGGGGGCTTTCAGACCGGCTGATCCTGTGCATATTCGGGCTGCACATTCCCACCCCCAGCCCAAATATGTGCCGGGGGTGGGGGGCCATGTCTGAAAGTGGCCAGAGTCATGACAGCCTAGAGTGGGGTAGTGAGACCCCAATCCCATGACAATGGTCTTTTTCACACAGACACTCGTAACACTGATAAAATGGGTGTTATATTTTATTATACATGTTGCAGGGCACCCATAGAACACACCTGCAGCCCTGCAACATGTATAATAAAATGTAACACCCATTTTTATCAGTGTTAAAGTGTCTGTGTGAGAAGGGCCAATATCATTGCTTGGTCATTTTGATAAGAAACAACTGAACTGAATGTTGTTGTTCTGACGGCTGGGCTATTTTAAAAAATTATCCAGAGCTTTAAGCTGTGCTTACGTGAAACAAGAGTGACATCCAATGGCCAGAGATAGTGAAAAAATAAGGAATGATATGGAGAAAACAGAATAGGTTTGTACAAAGATCACCTTAGGTAAAGCTGGTAAAAGGGGATCTTTTCAAGCAGTATTAGGGGCTTGCTATAGACCTCCAGGTTCAGATTTGGATATGGACATAGATAGAAACATATATTTAATATTATTAACGTAAGAAATACTACTGAGAACTGTGTGATTATGGGAGACTTAAATTTTTTAGATATCGACTGGAGAATTAATGCTACTAATAATAGCAGTTACTCCTGGATGTGATAAACGACAAATTTCTTCATCAAATTATCGCTCAACCAACCAGAGGGGACGCTATTTTACATCTGGTTTTAGTAAACAGAGAAGATATCACTGAGAAGTTAGTTATTGGGGATAATCTTAGATCTAGTGATCATGAATTAATTCAGTTTAATTTAGTTGGAAGGATACTTAGTAACAAAATAATAACTAAGGTTTTTTATTTTAATAGGCAGATTTTGGGGACTCAAGGAAACTAATTAGGAAAGTTAACTGGACCGAGGAAAATTTGAATCATAACATGGAAGATGGCTGGAATTTCTTCAGCTCCATGGCTCTGAGGATTTCTGAAATATGCATACCTATAAAGGGGAAATATCTTGTAGAAAGGCATTCTAGATCCAGCTGATTGAATAATTATATCAAACAGGATATTAGGAATAAGCAGAGATCTAACGGAGTGAAAAAAATGGGTTGATTAGTAAAAAAAAATTACCTCTATGAAGTTAGAAAATGTAGGAACAAAGTAAGACTTGCCAAAAGTCAAACTGAGCTAGACCTTGCCTAGACAATTAAATTAAACAGCAAGAGCTTTGATAGTTACATAACTAATAAGAAAACAAGAACAGAACAAGTGGGGCCATTGTCTAATAAAAATGGGGTAGAGATGAAAGATGGTGTAGGCATGGCCCAAATTCTGAATGGATACTTTGTATCTAATGATGGTGATAAGTAGGGACCATTGTTATGGAGACAGGATAGTTGACGATGAGTGTGGGGTAATGGAAATTACCACAGCACAAGCGGAGACGAAACTCAAAAGTATTCAAATCAGAAGGACCAGATAATCTTCATCAAGTAGTATTGCTAGCACATAAAATTTCAGGTCCATTAGCTATGATATTTAGTAAATCCACTCATTTAGGGGTGGTACCTAGCAGGCTGAGCAGACCAAAACACTCTCCCACCTTCCCAGCAAAGCAAAGCCTTCAGGGCAGCTATCCCACTTTATAATACCTGCGATGCGGGAAGACAGACGCCACAGGTGTAGGGAATCCAATAGGCAGACCAACCCCCCTATCCCCACTGCCCAGGTGGTACTTAGTGATTGGAGAATAGCAAATTTAGTACCTATCTTTTAAAAAGGTAGTAGCAATGACCCAGGTAACTATAGACCTGTTAGCCTAACCTCAGTGGTATGCAAAATATTAAAGCAGATTTAATGTCTCCCCTACTAAGTAGGGATGTGAAATTCATTTTCATTTTTATAAAAAATTGGCAATGATGATCCCTTGGGTGAGGGCTACAATCTTTCCATTGTTCATGCAAATCAGATTAAAAATGAAGTTACAGCTGGAAATACATTTCCCTTTGAAACCAATTGAAACCAAAAATGAAATGTAACAAAAATCACAAAAAATGAAAAAAATGAAAATTTTAATAAAAGCAAAAAATGCAAAATAAAAAACAACACTGGTGCACTCCGCTAAGCGAGAGAATAATTAATGAAATGGTAACAACGGAAAAACATGATGAAATGCAGCATGGGTTAACAAAGGGTAGATCATGCCAGACCAATCTGATATTCTTTTCTTTTTTGAACAAATCACTTACTTCTTGGATAGAGAATAGAATACATTCTCTATCAGCTTAATGTTTTAGCATTTAACATTTATCTAACAATCTAACATGACCATCTCTAAAATAGAAATGTATAACTTGTCTTCTCTGCATTATTTTGGAATCACTTAGAATGAGAAGCAGAAATCCATTGCCAACCTGTTGAAGGCGCTCATGGGTGCATCTACACGAGATGTCTTGGGAAGGGTACCATGCCTTGGGCAGCTGTAACCCGCTCTGGGAAGCCGTAGCATACAATGCAGTGTGTCGTGTGGCTGGCAGTCTCCAGATGTGTGTCCCCCCCCCCCCGCCCTCCAAGTGGTGGGGTGAGTAGCTGTCTACTATGTGATGCATCATTGGAAAAACGCTGAGGCTGTATCATGTAGTAGCCTTACCCAAAATGGGGTAAGGCTGTCCAAGGTGTGGTAGCTTGTGTGCCTCGGCTCCTTCTGCCCTGTTGTGCAGCAAGCTCCATGGTGTGGCGTTGAGTAGCTGGCACTTTTGCCCTTCCCATGCTGCCACATCATGGCCAGGGGTGGGGTTTTGGTCAGGCAAGGGAGGTGTGACAGAGCCGGGAGCCTGCTTGTGTGGATGGTGCCTTGGCCTATCCCAGTCATGGGAGATTTGACAAAGGCATGCATGCCCAGCTGCCCTGTCGGGGGGAGGGGGGTGGGAAGGCATCTGGCCAGCGCTCCCCATGCTGGCCTCACCATGTGACATCTGCACTTACCTGCCACGGGTCTGTGTGGGAACTGGGTCCTCCGCAGCTCATGTGACTGCACATCATGCTATGCCTAGGTTCACTGCATTTCTCCCATGGGCGGCAATAGAGACAGTACAGTGAACACAGGTTCCTGCCTATAGTATTGCACAGGTTCACTAACTTCGGCTGATTTATCTCCAAGTATATCAAGCAAAGTACTTCATGGAGGCCTCTGCAGGCCATTAGAAAGTATAATAATATACCGCTGTGAGGCCTAGCTGTCCTTTAAAATCCTCAGCTACTCATATTGGCCCTCCTGCTATGGGTTATTTAATTCAATTATTTATTTCATGCATTTGTATCCCGCCCCTCCTGCCAACGGCAGCTCGGGACAACTAACAACAATCTCATCCAAATACAATTGGTATCATAATAAAAATGAATAATTAAAACAGTTAATAATTAAAATAAATTACCAACCGTAAAATCCATCATAAACTTCAGAAAGCTAAAATACCTGTATTGATAGGGAATGCATTTGCATTGGTAAAATCCCTGTTACCCTTCTAGCAATCGAAGAAGATGAGGCACTCTGATCATTTCGTAACTGTTCTCTATTTACGTACAATTAAAGCAAGACTGGTTCGATATTCTGAAGGAAAAACAGGCTGAAGGATTGAAGTGAGCACAGCAGTTGAGTTTTCACTGGTGATTTCTGAGATAACTAGATACAGGGTACTAGATGTTCTGCTGGAGCTCTCATCAGCTTTTGATACCATAAATCATGAGCTGTTGGTGACTCACCTGTGGGACCTGGCTGGGAGTGGTTCCGTTCCTTCCTAGCAAATAGATCTCAATGGGTAATGCTAAGGGACTGTGCGTCGTCCCCTGGGGACCTCCCATGTGGGGTCTCGCAGGGTTCTATTCTGTCCCCTCTCTTATTCCATGTGTATATACAGCCACTTGGGGAGGTCATACATAGTTGTGGGGTTCGTTGTCACCATATGCTGATGACACTCAATTGTACCTCTCCTTTTCAATTGACCCAGGCCCTGCAGTCTCATTGCTGTCCTGGTGTTTGGCTGGCAGAAGATGATGAGGCTGGTAGGGGTGGGGGTGGGACACAGTCCCAAGAGTCTAGGGCACAGTATAAGCTTGGAGGCTCAAGTACTTGGAGAGCAGGTGTCACAGGCAGACAGGCACAGAGATATAGTTACAATTACGCAGCAAGTCAGGGGGCACTGGGCAAGGAAATGACTGGCACAGCTGCCATCTCCTCTTTTGGGGATGGGGAAGATACTGGCATGACCAGCACCTCTCTGAAAGGTGGGCATTGTATTCTCCAACCATGCAGACAGTCTCAGCTTAAACTCATCTGACAGAGAGTGCAGAATCTTTGCAAAAGTAAAGTTAAGAAAAAAGACAATGGGGGTGGTGGTTAAGTCCTGGTTGTTCTAATTTCTGTCATCAATCATCATCATCATCATCATGATTATTATAGTGCCAGCAATGATTATTATGGTGCATTATTATAGTGCCAACAATGTGCATGGCACTGAACAGTCATGCTTAGCGACAGGTCCCGGGACTTACAATCTAGAATAGACATGGGAGAGGAGACACAGAAAGGGCACATAGGGATAAGAATACATTCATGAAGCACATTCTTTCCTCTTTTTTCTTTCTTCTGTAGAATTCTTATGAAAGAAAAGAAAAGGACAGGAGAGCTAAGGCAAGAGCTGTAAGTTTCTGAAGGTGCAAAAGAGATTGGGAGATTCTGAGTTTATATAATCACTGAGATCAGAGGTCGATTCCAGAGCTTTACCTTCTTGCTTCCAGTAGGTGGCACCATAAAACTGTAATTAAATCTAGTATTGTACAATGTGTGTGTGTGTGTGTGTGTGTGTGTGTGTGAGAGAGAGAGAGATGTAGGACCATTAGTATTGTAGATTCCTTAGTGTAGCTAAAAGGCAGATTGCAACAGCAGTTCCTTAACAACCTCATTTTCTGTCAAGATATACAAGTGTCAATTTATCCCTGGACTGATTCCAGTAAACTCAATGGAATTACGCTAGCGATAAATTTGGCATAAAGTAACTAATCTCTGTTTCGCTTTTCTCCCACAGGAACACTATCCACCACATTTTGCTGCAGCTACAAAGAGCTTAAGAGCTCATAAAACAGTTGAGCTTGAAAAGTATAGGCAGTACATTCAATCTGCGATTGTCAAAAATAGGATCCCTTACTACTTTTGGGCATAGATCCCAGGAAATCAATATTCTCCATCTTTGGCCTGGACTTTCTTCATGGATCCCCTTATTATTTTGATAGGCATACTCCCTGGTGCCCTCCCCCAGTGCTTTCCCTCTCCCTCTCCCTGGTGCCCTCCCCCATGTCATGCACTTAATTCCATTATCAGGGAAGATCTCATCTGCCTTCTTTTCTTTCTTGTTATACCTGCCATATTTTTGCCCCAGACAACCCAGCATTTCTAGAGCTCTTTAAACTAGTTGAACTAGCTTGAGGATCTGGCCTTCCTGTGTTCACATATAATTTGTATACTGTTCCCTATTCCACATTGCTGCTCGTTGTATTTGTGAGGAAACAGCAGTGATCAATGCATAGGTAACTTGTGGGGTGGGGGATGGGTCATGTGCCCCCCACAGATTTTCAGAAGCCCAGCCCTTAAGAACTCCTGCCCAGCTCCCTGCTTGGCTCCCACTCATGTGCTCCCCCCCCCCCCCACTATCACCAGTCACCTATGGATCAGGGTGAGCAAGGGGTAGGTTACAGAGGCAGTGACACTCTAGAGCAGTAGATAAAACGTTAATGAGCTGTTGTAGGCTAAGGTAGCCCCACCCTTCTACACCATCAGACAGGGTGAAATGGTTTTTTAGCAGACCCGTATGGAGGAGAGAAAGGGTGTCAACAAACATAATGCTGGCCCAGTTTGGCCCAGCTGGGCCAGAGAAAAAACTGTACGTCTGTTTCCGGCCCACCAGATGTGGGCCCGGTTCAAGCCCTGGTAGGGTGGTGGCCCGGCGGAAATGTGGGCCTGGAAGAAAGTGGGCGCACAGTCTCATGCAGCTGCCCAGCTGGACCAGAGCAGGCCAAGCTGGGTGGGAATGTCTGTTCCCATGGCTGGAGTTGACCCGGCTGGGGGTAGCCTGCTCCACCCAGGGCAAGATGACAGACATCCTTGATATCTGTTAACACCAAAAGTCACAGGAGAGAGGTGTGTAGAGCCTGGGAGAAAGGCTGGAGCATTGTATCATCCTCTCTCACCTTTTGTGGCAGGCCTATAAGGGAAGGGAGCCTGTGTCTTGTGCGCTCTTTGTTTTATTTGAGTTTGGTATCCTTAGACCCCTTAGGAAAAATAGGCAAAGCTCCTGTGCTGAGGAAAGCTATGCTTACCTTCCAAAGTAGGAGGGACACCAGAGAGACACCCCATGTTTTCATTGTGGTTTGATATTAAGAACATAAGAAGTGCCTTACTGGGTCAGACCAATGGTCCATCTAGCCAGCATCCTGTCTCCGACAGTGGCCAATCACGGTGGCTTGGGAGAAGCACCCAACAGGTCACAATGGGGGATCCATTCCTTGTTGTTTTCCCCCAGCTCCCGTCATGTTCCCTGATCCTGTCTGGCTAATAGCTGCTAATGGACCTATCTTCCAGAAACTTGTCTAAACCTCTTTTAAACTCAGCTCTAGTACTGGCCCTTACCACAGCCTCTGGAAGTAGATTCCACAACCCAATTATATGCTGAGTGAAAACATATTTTCTTTTATCTGTTTTAAACTTGCCACCCATGAGTTTCATGGAGTGTCCCCTAGTTCTAGGATTAGCTGAGAGGGTAAATAACTGCTCCTTGTTTTAGTTCCACACCACTCATGATTTTATAGACCTCTGTCATATCCCCTCTCAGTCGTCTCTTCTCCAAGCTGAAGATCCCCAACCAACCAAGCCTCTCCTCATACAGGAGGCCTTCCATGCCCTTGATCATTTTTGTTGCCCTTCTCTGTACCTTTTCTTGTTTAGCTATGCCTTTTTTGAGATGGGGCGACCAGAACTGCACACAATATTCCAGGTGTGGTCGCACCATTGATTTGTATAGCAGCATTATAACATCCTCAGTTTTATTCTCTATCCCTTCCGAATAATTCCTAACACTCTGTTTGCTTTTTTGACTGCTGCCGCACACTGCGCTGTGGATTTCATAGTATTGTCCACAACCACCCCCAGATCATTTTCCTGAGTAGTAACTCCTAGCTTAGACAACCCTGTCCCCTGTCACCTCAGGGACAGGGATTTCCCACCCATACTCCTGGGGCATTAAGCAGGTTTGTGAACCTGCTGTTGCCTAGGTACTTGCTTGAGAGAATCACTCTAGGCACGGGAGCTTGTAGGCAGGTATCCAGTCAGGGCAGCCCTTCTAAACTGGTACAAGAAACCCTGTGTTTTTAGATGATCACACAAAGAAATTATTAAGGTATCATAACAAAAACATTTTAGATCTTACTAAAAAGTTCTATAAATTGTTTGTGTAAACAGATCTTCTAAAAACAGCCTAAAATATTGTAGTATTATGCTGGAGGACTCAGGGGATATGCTACATTCCAATTACTTTTAAAGGGCTCTGCTTCCCATTTCTGAAAGGGGCAGTATCTGCCTGTGCAATCCAGGGTCCCCTTCACAAAACGTTATAACTGTTTATACAAGTAAAAAGTGTTGGATTGTGCAACAGTCACAAGTAAAAGCCCATTGCAAGCCCTGCAAGCTCAATATGTGGCTTGTCCAGTAGGGGGAGGGTCGGGGATTAAACAGTTTCTTTTTTCCTCCTTGTTGCCTCTCTCTGTCCTCCATCTTGTCCCATGCAGTCTGTACAGTATGGAAGCATGTCTTCTGAGTTCTTAGTAAAGTTCTGTTTTGAAGAAACTTCTACTGTGTTACTCAGCAGAAAGCTAACTCTACAATAAAAACAAAAGATCGCTGTGATCTTTTTCTGTAAAGTCTTTTCTGCTAAACAAAGGGGAAAGTGTTTTACAAAAACAGATTAAAGCCAGGAAGTGTTTTAAAAATGAAACATTTTAACTGTTTACACGATCACAGTTAAAATGTCATAAGTCAGACTAAACCATTTTTAATGATTGTCTAACAGTTTTAATGATTCTCTATGCATGTGCTAAACTAGTTTAAGCATAAGTCTGCCACAGAACCAGCCTCAGTATGCCAGTTTAATTGCCTACGCACTCCCCCCCCCCCCCCCCCCCCCCCCCCCCCCCCCCCGGTGAATGAGACACGGAGACAGTAAGTGGGTTAAACTGTCCGCACTCTTTAATCAAACAAATTCAAGGAAGTTGGTGGGGATTGCTGCTAAGCAATCACGGGTCCAGTATTTTATGTTAAGGAACTTCTTTAAACAGTAACAGGTGTCTGGCTTGGATGTGCCCTCCAATGCCAGCACCAAATCAAACTTGATCAAACATTCCCCTTCAAACAGCGCCCTGGCCAAGGCCGAAGGGGAAACACCCTGTCGGGCACGAGTAAGGAGGAAGGTGTCTTCAGGTTGAAGGGCCGTGCTTGCCCTTACGCCCCGCAATACACCCCTCCCAGGGTGACGATCCTGTTGTTAGCCATACCCTGCTTATCGCCAGGTATCACCACCCCATCTCTTATGGAGATGACTCATTTCTCTATCTTCAACTACCTATCCTAAAAACCTATTAGCCACCCCAACGGGACACCGCCGACGGCTTGTACCATTCCCCCACCAACTCATGCTCAAACCATCTTCATCAACTCCTCTACCATTTTAGCCAGATACAATGAATTGCCCTCCCTGGACAAATGGACCCCGTCCCTTAAAAATAACTCAGGCCTCCTATATGTCAGGTAATCATGCCTTATAAAAGCACCACCCAAACCTACCCACCATTTACTAATTTCTCTATTCACATTCCTACGAAACTTATCAATTTTGGGGGGGATGACCAGTCACTCCCCATGTTATGCGTGGCACTAGGTGCGTCCACACTATTTCAGCTCCCAGGAATGTGCCTTTTATTAGTGGCAGCTGGGTCTTTATTTTTATAATCAAATTTACACTGACAGTTACCCCTAAATCGTTTCCCCCCACATGTATAATTATAACACTGGGACAAGGCTGATAATGAGCCCGATTTAACGTAGGCACCACTTGGTCCCATTTCATACCCCCGTGTCCCATCCAAACTATGTTAGCCCTGTGTGAAAGACCAAGCTGTGTTCCCCCTGGGCCATACTTCTCTGCTTCTCCAGCGTGCCGAACCAGACTGTGGCCCATAATCCATACCACAGGCTTGCGGTCCGATGTTGTGTAACACCTAGAGAAATGCAAAATTTAAATGTCAGCACGTGTTTTGGGGCCTTATGTATCCTTGGAAGGCCGGAGATCGCCACTTCCCTATGACCCGTATGTCTCTCTCCGGCAATCCCACAGCTGCCGCTGTGATTACAGCTCCTATTCTAAATGAATGGGATCCGTATGACCCGGGTGGCAAGCCGATCGCCTTAACTGCCGCCTTAAATACCGTGATAAATTGATGCTGAGTGAGGGGGGTTCCGTCTCTGTGAATAAACAAATTGCTTGAGCCAGTAGGGCGTGAGGCCAAATAGTTTCTGATGGCCTGTACCGGACAAATTTCACGATCCCTGATCTGCCTCAACCTCACTGTTTGTCTTTTCCCCCTCTGGTCTGTTTTGGAATGCCTGATCGTTATTTTAAGTGAATCAGGGAGGTGCCAAATGTCCCCCAGGGCTAATGCCCTCCCTGAATCATCGTATCTGCTGTCAGCCACTACCTCGCTGACCCTAAATGCCCCCCAAAATGATACTTTAAAAACTGTCACAAAAGGCCTGCCATCCGACTGGCAAAAGTCAGCGCAGCCACATTCCCTGCTATGGTCCTTACTGCCAAGTCCTTTCTCCGTAAATGCAACATAAACTGTAACATTTCATCCTCCTGGATAGGGAACTTAACTTCCCAGCCCATTCTATGCCCAAAGCCCTGGAACTCCCTATATGCCCGTCTGTATGCTGCCTGGGTGCGCGGGGCCAATGATCCTTGTACAGTCCTCATCATGTCTACTCTCCAAGGTTCCATATGCCCTGGGGGAACGACTCTGGGAAGGGTGCAGCAGCCGGCGCTAGCTCCAGGAATCTCTCCATCTGCAACCGAGACAAGGCATCGGCTAAACTATTCTCGACCCCGGGAATGTAGCGAGAAGTAAATAAAATGTTGTGCTCTAGACATTTTGATACCATTGTCCTCACCAGCTTCATGACCCTCTTTGAACGGGAGGACATGGAGTTGATGACATGCACAACTCCAAATTATCGCACCAGAATGTCACTGTTCGATTGGAAAAAATCCCCTGCCCATAGGCCAAGACTATGGGGAAAAGCTCCAAAAATGTTAGGTCACGGGTTACCCCTGATGCGATCCATGATGTCGGCCATGGAGCTGCACACCATCCCCCCCCCGAAGTATATACCGAAGCCAACACCCCCTGCCGAATCAGTGTGTACCTGAAATTGGGCCCCTAAATGCAACTTATCCCTCCAAAAACTTACTCCATTGTAGTCCTTTAGGAACTCCACCCAGGTACCTAGATCCTGTCTCATGTCCCGTGTTACCATTAAGTAGTGGTACTGTGGAGGGTTTCCTGCCAATGGCGCGTACAGCCTGGACAAAAAGGCCCGCCCAGGCACTATTACCCTGCATGCGAAGTTCAAACTGCCCAGTAATGACTGAAAATTGCGGACTGTAACCTTTTTGGCCACTCTGCATGCCTGCACCTTCTCGCGCAGTATTACGAGCTTCTTCACAGACAGGCGCGACATCATTAGCACCATATCTATTTCTATTCCCAGGTAGGTGATTTTGGTGGATGGTCCCTCTGTCTTTTCTGGGGCTAATGGGAGACCCAGTTGGCCTGCTAATCGTTCAAATTCTTCCAATAAGTGTTCACCCCCCATTGGGGCAGGGGAGGCAATTATCAAAAAATCATCCAGATATTTTGATACTTGGCCACAGTCCATGCCCTGCCTGAATATCCATTCCACGAGGGAGCTGAAATGCTCGAACGCTGAACAGGATATTAAGCAACCCTTGGGCATCGCCCGATCGTAATAATATGCCCCTTCGAACTTCATTCCCAACAAGTGGAAACTCTCCGGGTGAACCGGCAGGAGGCGAAATGCTGACTTTACGTCGCACTTCGTTAGGCGGGCACCCATCCCAAATTTCTATCTATTGCCTCGTCAAATGATGTATAACGTACAGTTGTTAACTCCCTCGGGATGGCATCATTTACAGAGTGCCCCCTTGGGTAAGATAAATTATGTATTAGGCGAAATTCTCCGGGTGCCTTTTTTGGCACAATCCCCAAAGGGGATACTACAAAGGATTCGAAGGGGGGGGCTCAGAAAACGGACCTGCCATCCTCCCTTCTCTCACCTCTTTATCGATCTTACATCGCACTCTCTCTTCCATTCCCTTTACAGATTTCAGGTTGGGTGGTTCCCGCCCATGACCCACTATGCCCGCAGGGATAACAAAACCGAACTTAAAATCGTTTAGAACATATTCCACCTCTCTCCTAACAGGGTGGTGTATCAATGCTGCCTCTAATTCCTGCACCTTAATTGGGGTTGGTCCCTTTCCCCCTCCCTGTTCCCTGCTGGCCACTTTGATTGTTCGAGTTCGGGCCTGGTCCTGGGAAGTTCTTCCTACCTCCGGTCGGTTTGCCCCTGTAACAATTTAAAGAGGAATGTGTGCCCCCAGTCACCGAGCAGGTGTGGCGGAATGCGCATGTTCCCCTGGTGCACCTTCCATTTCTGTTATATTCCCAACATGTAGCCAAGCCGGGGCGCCTATTCTCAAATCTATTCGGGTCATTTGCAGGGACGACTCCCCCTTTTATTAACACATGGCCACTGTCAGTCTTGGGAGCATTTCTCATGTCGACCATGCAGTCGAGCCAGAGGTCTTGTGCATGTCGATCCCATCGCAAACCCGGGGTAAAGGACGCCCTGTGCCTAAAAGCCTTGTCGTAACGAAGCCAGGTACCTGGGGATCCAACTCCATATGCCCTTCAGAAACTGTACCGCCCACTCCAGGTACATCTCCAGGGAGACACCTAAATAAATTGAGAAAGCTGAAGACCAGTTGGCCTAGTTCCTATCAGCCTTGGGGTGCCGAGGTTTTTTCTTGTCTGACTTTTCTTCCTCCTCAGCAGGATCCACAATGGATCACTGAAAAGTAGGGCAAATATATCTATGTATTCCCCTTTCCAGATTTTTTCCCTCGTGGCATAGGCCAGGTGCTCCCCTATGGGGGCCGAGAGGTCAGAGTATCCCCATCCCAGAGGAGGGAGAGGGCGCAAACGTCCAACAACTGGGGAAGGAGAGTGGGGAAGCACAGGGGGTGCCCCTGCATCCTACTCTTCCCCTCGTCACAATGTCCCACCAGGCTGCATGTGACCCCCCCAACCACTCGCTCCCCGAGGTGTGGGGATGGGGGTGACCCTCACCCATGAGCCATTCCACCATAATGTCTGACCTACCTGGGTCCGTCCCATAGCGGGGACCTGGGGTGTGTGGTATACTGGATAATGCCTGTTGTGACCTGTGACCTCAGTATGCCTTCTAAATTCTGCCTGTGTCCCCAGGTTACCCAGCTGGTGTTGCAGCCGGGCGGAACCACTTGCCAGCCAATGTGCGTCTAACTCTTGCTCGCGCAGGTCCCCGCCGAGTTCGTGCACCCAGTTATACCCACCTTCTGGGATGCATGGGAGCTGCCCTCTGGTGTCTTCCTGTCTGGGTTCGGCTGCCATTCTCCTTCGCTCCTCCATAGCCCCCAACTCACGTTCCAGGGCCTGTATTCGTCTCCAGAGTTCCTGGTCTCCCCCTTCTGTGTCCTCTCCACTTCCTTCCTCCATCTGGTTGTCTCGCCGGTTTTGCCACTACCTGTTTGGGGGTACACATCCTACTCAGCCCTGCATGGTTCCTCCCTTGGGGCCCCCCCAGGGATGCCGAAGGGGGGGGCAACCATCCAGGTCTTGCTGCCTGATCCCGAGTCCGACCTACCCGACGTACTCCCCCCTGTGGCAAGAGGCTGCTAATTCTTTCAGGGGCCCCTTGCTCCCCATACCCTTCGAGGGGGGGGGGAGGGTAACCCATTTCTCCCCAAGGCTATTGTAACCCTTGGCCATCAGTGGGGCCCCATTGGCCCTGTGCAGGCCCACTTTGATTATGCATCTCCCACTCCAAGGGATGGCTGGTATAGGCCCCCCACTCAGTGTCCTCCCTATAGTGCAACAGCGGGGCCCTATGCCTATCACCCCGCCTCAGCGGGTGGGATGTTTCACCTCCCCCTTGCTCCCCAGTGCTTCCCCAGGGATTACAAGGGGGCTCCGATCCCACTTTTCTGGGTGGGCTAATACCCCTCCCCTCCCCCTTTCTGGGGTCCCCAAGGGACGACGCCAAGGCCTTGCAGGCAGCTCATCAGTTCCCTCCTCGTGGGTGGGGTGGGGCGTTGCCTTACTCATCCTTTCATCCCCTGTCAGCGGGGCAGTGGCCACAGCCGCCCCCTGTCTCTTGGCCAGTCTCTCCTTGGCCTTTGTCCTCTTCTGCTTCCCCATGTTCAGTCTAGCAGATGCAGCACTCCAAGACGCTACTGCTAGCTGTTCGTTGGTCTGGAAGCAACTGAGGCTCCCCATGTTCCTAGCAAAGAAAGGGGGGGCGCCCCCAGCTCCACCAATCACCGGCCTCTCCCTCAGCCACGTGACGCCTAGGTGACCAATCAGGTCCCCGGGCACCACATACAGGTCTTTTTCCCCACTCTGGGCAGCTCTGCGCTCATCCCCCTTAAAGCGGGGCGCAGCAACCTCCCCCCACTGCCATTTCGTGCGGTGGGGGGCCCTTCTCCCCATAAATTGGTTTAAGAGAAAACAGTGTATGAACATTCACATGTTCATTCACATGTGTGCCTGAGCCAGAAACAAACCCTAGGTGACTGAATGGGCAGGATATCTCTTTTAAATCTACTGGACCCAGGTTCAGCTTTTGCTGTTGCATTATATAGGGCTAAACTTTCTTGTAAAAGGAGTTGTCAAAGCAGTAAGAAAATCACTAGAGCTAGTATGACCATTTACAAACTAAAAAACCTTTTCGGTCAACTTTTTTTTTTTTTTTTAAATTGAGCTGCACTTTAGCCAAACAAAGCACACATTTACAAAGCCACCTTCTTGTGGCTAAATCTAATCGTCTCTACTCCATTCCTGCCATTGATACTGTTGACCACTCACTCTTGCTGGACTCACTTCATTCCCTTGGCTTCCATGGCTCCATCCTCAACTGGTTCTCCTCCTACCTCTCTGACCACTCCTTCAAGGTGTCTCTTGCCAACTCCACCTCCTCCTCCCTTCCCCTCTCGGTTGGTGTTCCCCAAGGCTCTGTCCTTGGCCCTTTCCTCATCTCTATCTACACTCTGTCCCTAGGCAAACTCACTGTTTCCCATGGCTTCCAATATCACCTCTACGCTGATGACACTATATTTCCTTTCTCTCACCATCTGTTCAAGCTCGCCTCACCAGCTGTCTCTCTGATATCTTCAACATGGCTAAAGCTGAACTTCTTATTTTCCTCCCTGTCGATTCTTAATGATGGGCCATCTTTCCCATCCCCAAGATCAAAGCTTAGGCATCATATTTGACTCACCCCTTTCTTTTAAACCCTATATCAACTCTGTTGCCAAATCCTGTTGCTTCTCCCCCCATAACATTGCTAAGATTCGCCCTTTTCTCTCTGTCTCCTCTGCCAAAAATCTTGTTCACACCCTGGTCATCTCTCTCCTTGATTACTGTAACCTCCTTCTCACTGGTCTCCATTCTCCCCTTATCTCCATCCAAAACTCTGCTGCCAGGGGCATCCACCTCTCCCGTCGCTTCGACCATGTGCAGCCCCTCCTCTCCTCTCTTCACTGGCTTCCCCTTCCTGAACGAATCCTGCACAAGCTCCTAGTCTTCACCTATAAAGCTCTTCACAACCTTGCTCCACCTACCTCTCTGTGCTACTTGCCCTCCGTACTCTAGTCTGTGAACTCTGCTCGTCCTCTGTCCCTTCTCTCGCCATCCCATGCCTCCCCTGTTCCCCTAAATGTCTTCGTCCCTTCTCTCTAGCTGCCCCCCGCCCCCAATGCCTGGAACTCCCTCCCTGCCCACATCCGCCTCACCCCCTCCTTTCGTACTTTCAGGTCCCTCCTCAAGACCCACCTCTTCCACTCTGCCCTCCCTGACTCCTCGGTCCCCTCTTCTAACTCCTGCTGATACCTTCCATCCAGTACAATCTGTTACCTGAGGTCTATGTGTACTCATATCCTCACCACATGGACCAGCCAGTCATCATTCTCGATGTAAACAAGCCAAGTACGTGCACCTGGGACCTCGCATCTTCGTGAATGTTACACTCCTTGTCTCTCTCTCTCTGCTCTCCTTCCTTTGTGTCCTCCCCCCCAGCCCCCGTCTCTCAGATTATAAGTCCTAGGTCAGGGACTGTGTCTATTGCATTACTTTGTAAAGCACCAGGTACATTGCTGGTGCTATATAAATGTTTGCTAATAATAATAACCATTAAAAATGCATACTAACTGGTCTCACTGCTGCTGGCTTGTTACTCAACAGCAGCAACATGTGCAGGTTCATGGAATGGAGGGAGTTTCCCACTAAACTAGTGTTCCAAAAGTCCTTCACTTTCACCAAAAGAACAACATTGCTTCTCTATGCTCATTTTTCTTTACTCTACATTATTATTATTATTATTACTATTATTATAAACATTTATATAGCGCCAGTAGTGTGACCTGGTGCTGTACAGAACATAGAAATAGACGTGGCTCATCTCAACAGCAGCTCATTCTAGTGGACTCTGTTTTTGGTTAACCAGGTAAACCCTAGCTTGTGGATCAATGTGCTGTCAAGAATGATTTTGTAGGTTGTTGGTTTTTTAAATGGATAGTTTGAAGTGGGAAATTGGGAATTATCAGTTTTCCTGAAACAAGATACGGAGCACTGAAATATGAAATACAACTAGAACATAAGCTCAGTCACAGATTCCCTGCTAACACCACACTGGACTTTGCACAGTTTTGTCAAAGACCCCTCAAAATTCATTTAATCCCCCTCACTAAGATATATAATAGCACAAAGGCCTTTTTTACACAGACCCCACCCCCTTGCTGGGTGTGTGTTGGGGGGAGGATGGGCCCACGGAGCCATCTGACAAAACAGAGGTGGCTGGAGATGGGTGTGCGCCAATGAGAAAGGAAGAACACCCACCTCCACCCACTGCCGGTGCACACCCATTCCGCCACCCAGCAGCGCCATGTGAAAGCAGCCAATGTAACACAAAAGAGAGTTTCCAGTTTCACCACATACCTGCCTGTAACACAGTCCTTTGTTCCAGTCTCAGGCTCTTCTGAGGAACCAATCTCTTTCTCCTTTTGCCCCTCATAGGACCTTCTAGCTCAGGCACTCCTGGTCAATTTTTAGAAGCCAGCTCCTGGGATAGCTCTTCCTCCTAGCCAATTCCTCCTTAACTTTTCTGCCTTGTTTTGCTTCACAATCCTATAGCCAGCCTTTCCCTTCCAACAGCCACCTCTGGGCTGTGGCTCTTTATAGCCTAGAGCAGATAACAGTTCCCTAAAGGCAGACACCTGGAGCAGAGCTACTTGCCATGCTGCAATTAATCCTTTCTGCCCTTTGCAAATGTTAGAGGACACATGTTTAGAGGATACAGGTTGCAGGGCTGCATTGGCGCCAATGCAGTCCTGAAGCCTGTATTTCTCATGCGTATCTGGCCAGTGCCACCCTAAGGGAAGTGTATTTTTATCTTTAGTCTAAACAAACAAACATCCTAGCTTTAGGAATGTTTGTTATTTTTTTCAAAACTTTCCAGTTTATCAGGGTCATTTTTGATATTTTCTATAGAATAAGAATTACACTCCTGTGTGTTCGCAATTTGTACTAGCTTAGAGTCATCAGCACATTTGATAAGAATACTCTCCACCCCTCCACCCAAACTGTTGATGAAAGTGTTAATCGAATAGATATGTTAAAACTTCATAGGTATGTTTGTTGTGATGCTAAACATGATATTGTAAAGTGCTTTGTGGATTTAAATAAATGAAAAGTATCCTTACAGAGACCTAATCTAGTTTCTACTGCAAGCTCCTTGGGGTAGAGACCCTACCCTCTTCTGTTTAATACAGGACCAAAGGCAATTCTTGTATACAATAAATAAATAAAATAAAATTAGATATCTGAATTTTAGAAACTTCTCTGTACCAGAAACTCCTGGATGCTGAAGAATTGCTAACTAATCATTAGCACAATATTATAGTGCATTGATTTTTTAATGATATAAATATCTTTAATGCTGTCTTTATAGAGCACTACAAAAGCTATTTGTACCTGCACTAGTCAGGAAATATTCTAAAACTTAAAAAGCAACTGATAGACTTCAGAACCATGTGCCCTCAGCTGTTTTACTGGGCTATTAAGCTCCTAAGTCACCTGTAAAATGGTACTTAGGAGCGGAACAGTCTGATCCTCTGGTTCTTTAACAATGGTGCGTATCCTTAACCCCTCCCCCTGTGCAAGTGGCACTCACTTTAATGGGATTTTTCCTGGCACTCTTGCTGGTGCTAAACAGCCGAACATGCCCCTGTGTGATCTAAGCCCCATGATCCTAAAAACAATTAAACATGCTTAGTCCTATTGATTTCAATACCACCACATGCATGTAAGAGGTGGGGATTTTTTGTTTTGTTTTTTAAGGACAGGGGTCTTAGATTCTTTTGAAAATTTCCACCCAACTCGTATGCTTCCTTGATAATTTTAAAATTATTTTATTTCTCTCCTTTCTTTCTTCTGTCCTCTTATCCTGCTTCCATTTCACCACTAAGGAGGAGGAAAAAGAAAGAAAGGAGAGGAAAAAATAAAAATAAACCCACAACATCCTCCCCCCCCCCCCCATGTCCTTGGTTTTTTAAATAAAAATGTTCATTTTTGAAAAGGGGCATTTTTGTTGAAGAACTTGAACCGGCTCTAAGTAACTAGGGTTGCCACTGGAGCGTCAGGTAAAAATGGCAACCTTAGCCTAACTTTTAATATCACAAGTCACCCTTGTATGACTTTCTGGGAATTTATGGTTAGTGTGGGGGTTAACAGAGATGTTGCCCCACATTTGCTCCCATTGACTTTGGAATCACCTCTCTGTCTGAAAGGCGCCTGTCAGATGTTCAGTCTGGTGCTGCCCTGGGTCAGCTCCACACGGCATCAACCCAGGAAATGTGGAGCATGATGTGTGGGCAACAGCGTTACCGCAGGGTTACCATGGGGTAACGGGCAACCACAGGGCTGCTGCCTGTCTGATGGGACACACGCAGCTACTGTACGTTTCCAAGTCTGCTGTGGTGGCAACAGGATCAGGCCTGGAGGAAGCTCCTGGCGGCCACCAGCCAGCTAATGGAGCAGACTGTGGCCCTTTTTACGTGGGCAGCGGTGGGTGGGGGGATGGGTGTGTCCCACGGACACACACCTATCTCCACCCACAGAGCCTCCTCCATTGTTCCGGGTGGCTCCATGGGTGGGTGATGGGTGTGCACCAGGAGTGCTCACGCACTGCCATCCACCGCCCATGGTGTTTGCACGGATGAACACCCATCCCTCCACCCACTGCCACACCGTTTCCATGAACACCCCCATACATCTAACACCCTTCCACACAGCCAACAAGGGGGGGGGGACGTCCGTTTAAAAATGGCCTGTTAGGGAGAAGCGCTCCATCAGCTGGGCTACACCAGAGTGCAGGAGGATAAGTGGTGGCTGCACGCGCCCCTCCCCCCCAAGCTACACTGAGACTGTTTTTACACCGCGCCACCAGTGGGGTGTGTGCGGGTATGCCGGTGCATGTATAGTGGGTGGGCGGGGCATACACACGGCAGCACACTCCCGCACTCATCCCCCCACACAGCGCAACCTCTGTTTTCCCTGACTGCTCCATGCACGGGGATGCGTGTTAGGCAGGAGCGTGCATGCACCCCCACTCACCACGTGCGCCTGTTCCATGTCCATCACACAGATTGTGTCCACTCATGAATAAGCAGATTTCGGCATGTTCATGAGTGGGAGGTTACCTGTTTGCTGGGCTCCCCATACGTGTGGGAGCCCCATGGAGTGTCTCCAGGATGATCCCATCTCGTGTGAAAGCACCCTGTGTCTTACTGACTTCAGAGCAAATGTGCTCACTTTAATTACCTGCCATCCCCACAAACTCACCTTAGAATCCAAGAGTCAAGTTGGGGTCTTGGTTCTTTAGTACCATTGACACTAAATTCTGTGAGTCACATCCTGCATTTTTTTTTAAAAAACATTTTTGCATACCCATTTGACCAAATTAATCACTGAAAACATGAAAGGATTTACACCAGGGGTGAGGAACCTCTGGCTTGCAGCTGTTTTTTTTAATTATTTGGCCCCTTTCCAATTTTTGGATCTGTCCCATGAACCCAATCACTACCCTCAAGCACTGAAGGAACGAGCTCAGGAAAAGGAAGCAGAGATGAGGACACGCACTAAAGGATAGTGGATCAATCCACAGCATAGATCTATGATCTGGATAGCCCCTTCCTTCCCCCATCCCAGGCACACACCCTAATCATCCCTGCCCCCAGTTCCTATCCAGCTGGAGGAGCTTCTACTAATTTTCAAAGTGACCTGCAGACAAATTTCCCCACCCCTGATTTACACAATTGGAAAACTTTGTCCTGAATCTCCAAACTGTATTCTCAGTAACACATTTGTGCAACTCATTAAATGCAGTGTGGTATGGACACAATTGATCCCTAGCAGGTGAAATAAGGATTCTGCCTTTCCAATCCAATTTTTCCAATTCTTCCTATTCAAGGTCCCCTCTCCAGAATACAAGAGATTCATGGCTTGTTTAAATTTGAAATACAAGCAAGCACAGGAAACCTCAGGAGAGGTTATATTAGCACTTAATGCCTTCCAGGTTTGTTCTGCTGATCCCCCTCTTGTGAATTCTCTCTTAATACTGAGACGAGCAATGCTGCTTCTTGTGCTGCGCCGGCTGGAGATATACATAGAAAGATACACATGGATGATGTCAAACGCACCCTGTGACCAGGAATAGCAGCAGGCCAAAACAGGCCTGAGCCTATAAAAGTGGAGCTATATTACCTGCTGGAAAAAAGGACTCTGATATTGTGCCGAGTTAAAATAAAGAATGCATGGTTTACTCTCGTGAGTAAATCACCAAGATTTCATTAGGAGAAACTGACTGGTGTGGGGTGTGTCTATGGATTGTTAGTGTTTGTATTCTTGATTGTGCACTGCAGGTTCTAATCCAGAGGCAGAAGAGGGCGCTTTCCCCTCTTCTATGCCATTAAAGATGACTTGGCTCACAAAAGCAGGAAGGTGGTTTTTGTTTCTTTGTTTCCTCAGTGGTGACGGCACAACATTCCTGTCTGGAATGTGCTGCTGGTAAACGGGCAGCACTCACTGCCACTTTGAAAAGCCAGGGCTCGCTCATCACTTACCAAAATGCATCACAGAATGACTGCATAGCTTGCTCACTGATTTCTGGCAACTATAAATGCTCATCTGCCTCATACAGAAGGGTTTTATGCTTTCTGTACAACTAAGATGCATTTTTATGACTACTCCATTAGGCCTAAACATGGAGTGCAAGAGAGGCCTAAAATAGGATCCAGGGGCATGTGTGTTGGGGCAGGGGAAAAGGAAGGGCTGTAATTCTATACATGCTTTTTATAGTGGATTCATTCTTTCAGCATAAATAAATCCTGTTGTTTGTAGTCTTGGTTTTATAATTCAGAGTTTCCGATGTCAGGAATTTTCAGTGCTGAGAACTGAGCTGTGATGCTGGGAGATCTACACCAGAGGAGGTGAAATTGAAAGACGTATTTACTAATCAGGGATTTGTCTTGTCCTGATGGGCATTTTGAAAGGTGTGGAAAGAACTGTGAATGATGAACACATGCAAGTACCTTGAAAATGGATGCAAATATACACACCTCCCCCCCAGCAGCAAGCGTGCATGCTCAGACAGAGTGGTAATAAGCACAGCTGGCTAGGGAGAGGGAAAACTGGAGTAAGTCACTGAACAAAAGGGAATGAAGTATTTTCCTGGAAAGACTGGTTTATAGAAGTGAGCTGTGTGTATCCACACTGTCAACAAGCTTTGTAAATGGACTAGATTTATTCCAAAGGAAGTCCACACCCATTGAATACCCAGCTAACATTGTTATTCATTTTTGTAGTATCATGTAAATCCGCAGTTAGCCAGATACCACCACAAGGAGTGCTAGCTGGCCAAATAAGGCAGCAAGCTCCTGCCTGTTGTCATATGCAGCAGTCACAGTTGGCTTGTGTGCTGACAACAGAGGCAAACCACAACTTTCGCGCAAGCTCTCTGACTTTTTTCCTGCAGAAACACAAGGCTTTAAACTGTGACTCCTCAGAAATCAGCATGTCAAGAAAACAGAAGATGGTTTAAATTTGAATTGCTTTGGAGTCTTAGAGACTAGGTCAAAGTTATAAAGTAAATACTTTACATACCATGGTTGAAAAGAAAAACAGTCACATTTCTAAAATAAAACTTTTATCAGGGATTCTTTGTTTACTATTGAAGCATCAGTATTTCACCAAGGAATGTAAGCAAGCACATTCTTGCAAGATGCCTTTCCTCACAACAAGCACCTACTTCGTCTTGGCACCCGATTCATTTAGAGATTGGCTCCACCAACAAAATCTGAAAACTCTAAATTCTGAAACCATTTTCTAAAAGAAGGAAGCACCTTGGGAGCTGGGCAGGACAATCCTCTGCCATTAAAAACAATGGGAGTTTTGCCATTGACTTTAATGGAGGAAGATTGGGCCCAAGTGACTTTGGTTGTCACTCATCCAGTGAGGCATACATTAGAGCATAGTTAGGGTAAAAAAAAACTAATTCTTAAACTCTTCCACTGTTGCAAAGTTACTAATAGTTCAGACTTCCACAGAGGTGGCGTCTATAAGCCGGGCCAAAGTTCAAGCATTTCTCTGGTAGAATCACAAAGGCATATTTTGCACAGCACAACAGCTAAGCAGAGCTGGCCACACAGCTTCATGGGGGCCTAAAAATAATACTCAGACATTGTACATGCTGAATAGATTCTGTCCCCCTTTGCACCCTGTGATGTAGTCACTTGCACGCTGCCAGTATCAGGACACTTTTTAACAATACTCTGAAGTATACCGGGCATTGAGGCTTTATGCATTTTGCTCTTGTACGCAAAACAAAATATTTAAATGCTGCCTCCTCCTGCCCCCACTGACAGAGAGTTGTGTGAGCTGCACAGATGGTGCAGCTGCACCATAATTGGGGGATGGGGAGATACTCCCTGGTCATTTTGGCAAAAGCTGTAAATAAAGTAATTAACTAAACAACTAAATCCTGGCTGGGGGGGGGGGAGGAGGAAGAAAAAGAGATTCCTTTTTCTGGACCAGGGTCCATTCCAATTTAGCTGCACCTCTGTTACCATCTTCCCAGAAGCTTTGACCTTGAAAAGGGGCAGGGCAAAGAGACTCTCCTGCCCCTCTTCAACTTGCTCGCTCACTCACCCTTTGGAGCATGCTGATGTCCTGATACTCCAAAGGAGTCAAGGCCACATCAAAAGGAGTCAGAAAAGCCTCTTTTCCCCACCTCTTTCAGACATAACCCCTTGAAAAGAACTCTTACGTTGGCCCAGATAACATGGGGAAGTAAGGACTTTATCCAGAGCCTGGAGAGGATGCTTCAAAACCTGGAGATTCTCAGTCAATCCCTAGTACATGGACACGTGCTGCTGTACAGGAACTGGGGAACCAGGAGCACCCTCTCCCGAGCCCACTGTGCAAGACCTGAACTGTATGTTTCCACAGTGACTGAGGGAAAGGAGAACTCTTTTCACAGGACCAGGGTTGCGGTGGGGTAGTCACCTTGGGCTTCATGCTATGTAGGGAGCATAGGAAGCACTTCCTTGGGAGCCCCAGAGGCACTCAGGAAACCTGCTTCTACTTCCACGGCTGCTTTGGAAGCACTGTGGTCCACTACCACTCTGGAGGTCTGGTGCCACCACTCTGGAGAGGCCCTGGGATGACATTGCCACTCTTGAGTGAGGTTCCTGGGCTATGCCTGTCACTGCTCCTGTGACTCTTGGGAAAGGTGCTTCTTGCCAGAGGCTTCCTGCTAACCCACCTCGACCTTGTGACTTTGGTCCCTGCCCTGGGTCCTGCCAATCCTATGGTCAGCCCTGCCCATTCCCCCATTGATCAGCTCTTGAGCAGGAAAGCAGCTGTGCACCCCCAATCCCACAATGCAAGCCTTGAGCTACCACTTAAATTCATCCCAAGGGTTTGGCCTGCTGAAAGAATGTGTTTCTAGAGACACAAAAATAAACTAAGGCCTTTACCACCCTACTAACAGGAGGATGGCAAGTTATGATGAAACCTACCTACCTTCACAACCATGCACAATGACTACTAGTGCACTCTGACTATAGTACAGGGCAAATTTGCTCTTATTTAGACAAGACTTTCATCTTATGCTTGCTGTGCCCATAGCATGTAATGCCACACACAGCTGTGCTATAAAGGTTGATTGGCACAGCCAAGAGTCATTATTATTATTATTATTATTAAACATTTATAAAGCGCCAGTAACAACCTGGCGCTGTACAGAACATATAATCAGCTGCGGTCCCTACCTGTGGCTTACAATCTAAAAGA
>QEPC01000801.1:7900102-7910490 GCA_003113815.1 Sphenodon punctatus | reverse complement strand
GGGGGGGGGGGGAGAGGTGCGTGTGTGCCAGAGGGAGAAGCCTGCCCAGGAGAGGTGGGTGCCCCTGAACCACTCCCAGAAACAGCTCTCACATCACCATAATTGCTGCTCCCAGCACCATAATTGCCAAGGCGCCCCAAATCTACTGTTGCACCAAGTGAAAAATCACTGCTAGTAGTGCCAGCTGCTGGAGTGTTTGTGTATATGTTTCTGTGTGTGTGTGTGTGTGTGTGTGTGTGTGTGTGTGTGTGTGTGTGTGTGTGTGTGTGTGTGTACACGCGCGTAGTGCTGCTGCTACACACACACCCCTTGCCCTTGGCTTCCTCCTCCAGTGCCACTGCTACTAGTGGAAGGCTGGGGCTCCCTGCCTTCCACAGATGCCACTCCCAAGCTCTCTGCTGCTGCATGTTCCCCTGATAAGACCTGCTGCCTTGAGGGGAAAAAAAAAATCAGGTCTCTTCAGCTTGAGTGGTGGGCTGCCGTCAGTGGTAGAAGTGGCAGCGAGCTTGCCAACTCCCCATGCGCATGTCCACACCTACAGCCTCTACCAGGGCCACCTGCCCCAGAAGCTAAACTATTAGTCCTTCCCTTTCGCATTGGACACACAAGTGCACACAGTCAAAAAATCTCGATATGTACACAACTAATATTTATCTAAATCTAAGGGAGACAGGGGAAGGGAAAAGGAAAATTATCAAATTATCTATATAACTATTCTAATCTGTGTGTCTAGAATATATATTTATATCTAACCTATACTACCTAGCTATATATAATGTACAGGGCGGAGAAGGGCAGGGAAAGGGAGAAGGTAAAATGTAGGGTATGAGGAAGGAAAAGTATTGGTAATACAATGAGGGCTAGGGAGGATATTTTGTGTGCAAGCACCACAGTTCTGTAAAACACAACCTGACAAGCAGAGAGAGCTCACAGAACAGAAAGAAAAAGCCCAGCCCTGCAGTATAAAGGGTTGCAGTGCCCTCCCCCAGAGCTCCTCTGATTGTTTGTGGGAGGCAGAAGGCATTGAGCAATCACAGAGTGCTAGGAGACTGCTGGGGCCTGCTTGCGCTGCTCATTAGCCAGCGATACATCCATCAGATACTGCTGAGCTGCTCGCCCCTCCCAACGCAGGCAGAGTTCAAGAGTTCAAATCTGTTTAGGGCTCCGAGATGTCTGCTCCCTCCTCCCCTCTCCACATTTTCCCTCCAAAACCCAACTGTCACAGCATTAACAACAACAACGATAAAGACATTGTAGTTTTCATTATCACGGTCGTTATTCTCAGTTGTCGTTTTCGTTATTGCAATAACGATAACAAAAATGACAGTTGTCTTTATTGTTATTGTAATAACAAAAACGATATGCACACCCCTAGTGGTGGAACGGTGGCCTAGCCGTGGGTATGTATGGTCAGTGCTCTGATGCAGCCCAGACCATGTCTCCTGTGGATTTCTGCCCCAGGCTGGGTCGTGATGCCTTCATGTGTGTTTTTACCCAATGAGACCTTATTTGGCACCCCAACGCAAGGTTTGGGAACCTCTGCTGTAATGTGATTAAAAACCAGTAGAAGATGCAGGAATGTCTTGAAAAATTTACTACTCATTTTGATGAGGCAGGGACTTTATATCCTCCATTGAAAGGCAGGGCTGTATTATCCATTTCATCGAGTACACTGCCATGTGGAGACCCTCAACCTAGGCGAGATCCAATGTCCACTATTGACAGTGTGTATGGGGACTGCCTGGCCTTGGGTTGGGGACAACTATTGACAGTGTGTATGGGGACTGCCTGGCCTTGAGTTGGGGACAACATTATTGAAATATGGAACTCTCCGTTTGTAGTTGAGTGAAGTCCCTTGCACTCAATGCACAATTAAGTTGTGGAATTCGTTGCCAGAAGATGTGGTCAAGGAGGCCAGTATTATAGCTGGGTTTAAAAAAGAATTGGACACGTTTCTGGAGGATAGGTCCATTAGCAGCTATTAGACAGGTAGGTTTGGGGGAACATAACCTCTTACTGTCAGGAACTGGGAGTGAACAACAGGGAATAGATCACCCCATTGTGACCTGTTGGGTACTTCTTCCAAGCGACTGAGATTAGCCACTGTCGGAGACAGGTGCTGGGCTCAATGGACCATTGGTCTGACCCAATAAGGCACTACTTATGTTCTTAGTTGCTCCTACATATCACTCTGTCCATTTAACTAAATTAAAGACCCCGCCCACATTCTTGTTTTCTTTGGACCAACTAGAATAACTGTCCTTCCTGCATGGAGTCTGCTGGGAAAAGATTCTCCTCGCTGACTGTCTTCATGGGGCTTATTCATGGATAGGGGGAAGAGCTGCAGCAGGGTGGGGTGGGGGCAAGAGAAAAGCACTTCCAGTGACTGTAGGGGTGGGCTGGAGGAGACTAAACATTGCCAGGGCTGTTGAGAGGCAATGGGGGTTCTGAGACAAGGGGGTGGTGGTGGGCTAGACACTGCCAGTACTTATGGGGAAGCAGCAGAAGCACTAGACAACGTTGTGCTCTTAGGTGAATGATGGGACCAGGTCTGGCCATAGGATTTGTGGGGCCCAGGGTGAAGATAAAATGCAGGGCCCCTGGTGGTCCCACCACCTTGGAGCAACCTCTGCAGTGCCCTGAAGGGGGTCATGTTTGGGGCCCCATTGAGAGGAAGTGGTGCCCCCACAACATGTCCTGGTGAAAATAGAGGCCACTGCGGAGCCCTCAGAAAGAGCTGGGCCCAGGGCGGCTGCCCCAGGTCACCCTGGGGCTAGCCCTGGATGAGACTCTAGACACTGCTCTAGCCACCCTTCCTGCCTGCCCCTGGCCAGTAAATAACCTTCCCTTGCAGTTGCCTCTCCCCCTATAGTATGGCTTAGCTTGCCTCCCCACAATCATTGAATTTGATCCTTCTATAGAAGTAGAGTTTTGTCCCACAGCAAACTATATGATGGAGAAACTTTACAGGACCTAGTGGGAGGGTTATACTATGGAAAGCCAAGCCCTGCCTCCTCTTGGCTTGTAGACTCAGATCCTATGGAGTCCTGACCAAAGGATTTCCACAAAACTCCTGCTTTCTTCCTTTTCCACTTGCCATTAGGCCTTGCTGATTTCATTTAATTAATTTATTTAAATTTCTATGCCACTCTTCCCAAAGGCTCAGGGCAGCCTTCAAATAATAAAAACATTAACATTTTAAAATCTTTTAACTCCCACAACCCTACCACAACCCCACCCAATACAACCAACCCATTTCCAAATTACCCCAATCCTCAATTTATCCCCACCCACTAAATGCCTTTTAAAATAATAATAAAAAAAGGTCATACACTGGAAGATACTCAGGCATGGGCTCAAATGAACCTCTGAGGGGAAGGGAATTCCAAAGCAATGGGGCAGCTACCAAGAATGCCTCCTTGTGAGCCCTTGGTGTACAAACCAGACTGACCGATGGTAGCCACAGGGAGGCACTCCCAGCCGATTGCAGGGGCCGCAGCGGAGCATGGAAGGACAGGCAGTCTCTCACGTGAGGGGCCCAGACTGTTTAGGGCTTTTAAGATCAAAACCAGCACCTTAAATTGTACCTGGAAAGCTATAGGGCGCCAGTGCAGCCTGCGGACCGCTGATGCAATGTGCTCCTGGTGCCTTGTTCCTGAAAGGAGACGAGCCGTCGCATTCTGCACCAGCTGCAGCTTCCAAATAATCGAAGGGCAGCCCCTTCTAGAGGGCATTGCAATAATCTAGCTTTGAGGTGATGAAAGCATGGACAACGGTGGCCAAATCTGAATCGGAAAAAGCTGCAGCCTCCTCACCAGATGGAGTTGGTGAAAAGCGCTCCTCCTGGCAACCACCACAACCAGACAATCCAAGCACAGCAGGAGATCCAGGAGCACACCAAGGCTGCAAACCTGGTGGGCCAGAGGGGGATGGACTCCATCAATAAGAGAACTCCCAATTCCCTCCAGGTCACACGGCTGGCCAACCATCACCACCTCAGCCTTGTCTGAATTCAGCTTACCCTCATCCAGTCCTCAACAGCAGCCAGGCATCAGGTAAGCACCGAGACTGCAGGGCCTGGGTCAGATGAAAAAGAGAGGTAGGGCTGAGTGTCATCAGTCTATTGATGGCACCTCACTCCAAACCTCTGAATGACCTCGCCCAGACCCGAGAGTACAATGAGCAGTTCCCTGGCAGGAAGAAGCAGAACCACTCAAGAGCAGTTCCATGCACCCTGGCAGGTCCTGCAGCTGAGTCAACAATACCTTGTGAGCAACTGTATTAAAGGCTGCTGAAAGATCTAACAAGATCAACAGGGTAGAATTTCTCTTGTCAATCTCCAGGCACAGGCCATTGACCAGGGCCACAAGTGTAGTCTCTGTGCCATACCCAGGATGCTCGAATGAAATGGGTCCAAGAATCCAACAGCATCAAGATGAGCCTGGAGCTATCGGGCAACCATCCATTCAATAACCTTCCATAAAAAGGGAAGGTTAGAGACAGGCTGATAGCTGGCTGGGAAGTCAGCGTCCAGAGATGCTTTCGTAAGCAGGGGCCGGACAACTGCGTTTTTAAGGGCATCCAAAACCCTACCCTATTTATTTATTCATTCAGTGATTTATACCCTGCCCCATCTAGCCTCATGGCAGCTCGGGGTGACTTACAAAAGTTAACACAAATAAAGATATATAAAGTTATACAAAAGGGGGGGGTGTGTTACAAAAAAACATTAAATACAATAAAAAGAAATAAGACACAGTGGCTAAAAAATCCCACCCACTATCCCTTTACCCCCCCTCCCACCTCCCCCAAAGGCCTGGATGAACAGCCAGATCTTACAGGTCCGGCGGAAGGACAACAAGCTGGGAGCCAGGCGAGCCTCCTCTGGGAGGGCGTTCCACAGCTGTGGTGCAACCACTGAGCATGTCTGCTCCATTGTGGCCCCCTGGTTTACCCGGGGGACCTCCAAGAAGGCACCCTGGCAGATCACAGAGATTGGTTCAGGGCCCAGGGAGTGAGGCAGTCTCTTAGGTAGGAGGGGCCCAGGCTGTGTAGGGCCTTAAAGGTCAACACCAGCACCTTGAATCGGACCCGGAATGCTATAGGCAGCCAGTGCAGAGCCCGGAGCACTGGTTTAATGTGCTACCTACGGCCCGTCCCCATCAGGAGACAGGCCGCGGCATTCGGCACCAGCTGCAGCTTCCGAACTGTCACCAAGGGCAGCCCCATGTAAAGCGCGTTGCAGTAATCCAACCTAGAGGTGATGAGTGTGTGGATGAGGGTGACCAGGTCGGAGTTTGAGACATATGGCTGGATCCTCTGCACAAGATGTAATTGGCAAAAGACTCCCCTTGCCACTGCCTCCATGTGACAATCCAGATGGAGACCAGAGTCAAGCAGGCCCCCCAAACTCTGCACCTGCCGGGCCAGCGGGAGGCGGATCCCCATCACTAGTGGGGCCATTGCCTCAGCTGCCTTACCCACCAACATCACCTTTGTCTAATCAGGGTTCAGCCTCAGTCTGCTCAGCCTCATCCAGTCGCTCACTGCTGTCAGGCATTGGGAAAGAACTGAGACTGCAGGACCTGGGTCTGCTGAAAAAGAGAGGTATAGCAGCATACTGGTGACAACCCACACCAAACTGTCTCACAAATTCCCCCAGGGGTTGCATGTAAATATTAAACAACAATGAAGACAGAATGGAACCTTGCAGTATGCAACAAGTGAAATCCCAGGGGCTAGATGTTTCTTCCCCCAGCATCATCTGCTGGCTTCTCCCTAAGTGGAATGAGCGGAACAATCCTAGGACAGTCCCACTGATGCCCCCCCTCCGCCCAGGGCCTGCGGCTGCCTAAGCAGCAACCCATGGTCAACTGTATCAAATGGTGCCGAGAGATCCAACAGGATGAGTAATGTTGAACGTCCCAAATCCATCTCTTGACGAAGGTTGTCCACCAAGGCCACCAACGCATTCTCAGTGCCATATCCTGGTCGAAATCCTGATTGAAAAAGATCCAGGAAACCGATGCCATCCAGATGGCACTGGAATTGCTGAGTCACCACCCATTCAATAACCTTCCCAAAAAGGGGAGGTTAGAGACAGGCCGATAGCTAGCGAGTGTTTCAACATCTAAAGATGGTTTCTTAAGCAGGGGCTGCACCACCGCCTCCTTGAGGCAGTCCGGCACCCTGCCCTCCTGAAGGGAGGCATTGATCACCCTCACCAGCACCGACTCCAGCATCTCCCTGGCAGCTTTCAACAACAAGGATGGGCAAGGCTCTCATTCACAAAAGGTGACCCTAACAGATCTCAGTGTCCCCTCGGCATTGATCAGCGTCACTTCCTGAAACTGATCCCACAGAGATGGACTAGATGGGGTGTCCATAACTCCCAGTTCTCGCTCTACTGCATCAGTCCCGACGCTGAAATCGTGCTGGATCCGAGCGATCTTATCTGTGAAGTAGTTCACAAATTTCTCACAGTGGGCTTGGGAAACCTCTCCCTCCAGGTGGAGGGAGGCCGGACTGACCAGCCCCCTCACCACCCAGAAGAGCGCTGCTGGATGTGACTTCACAGCAGCTATGAGGGTGGCAAAAAATTCCTTCTTTGCCATCCTCACGGCCACAGCATAGGACCACAAGTGGGCCCGATGCCATAGTCGATTGGATTCAGCACGAGAGTGGCACCACCAGCTCTCTAGATGTTGCCCCTCCCGCTTCATATACCTCAGCCCCTCAGTAAACCAAGGGGTCCTACGGTAGTGAAGTGGTGGCAGCAGACACCTGGGAGCCACCCAATCGATGGTCTCCTCCAGCAAGGCATTCCAAGCAAGTACAAGATCATCAGCCAAGTGGTCATCAAGGTCTAAGGACACTTCCCCCAGGGCTTCTTGGAACCACTGCGGTTCCATCAGCCTCCAGGGGTGGACCAACCTAATGAGTCCCCCTCCCCCCCCTTTCTGGGGGCTGTCATGCACTAGGAGTCTGACCTGCAGGAGGTAATGATCTGTCCATGACAAGGGCATAGAATTCACTTCCCCCACTACTGGATCACCCGTCTCAAGGCCAGAGCAGAACACCAAGTCGAGCATATGCCCCCCCCCCTTGTGTGTAGGGCCCCTAACCATCTGAGACAGGCCCATGGTTGACATGGCAGTCATGAACTCACGCTCCGCACCCATAAGGCCAGTGTCGGCATGAAGGTTGAGATCCCCCAGGAACAAGGCCCTTGGGGAGCGTAACATCACCCCTGACACCAGCTCCGCTAGGGCGAGGGATGCTGCTGGGCAAGAAGGAGCATGGTACACACTAGCAGCACTCCAATTCTGTCTCTGGCTAACTCAAACACAAGATGGAGGGCCTTGATCCCTGGAATTACCTGCACTGGATACCTCCTGGCAGTCCAAGACTCCTTAAAAACCATAGCAACACCCCATCCCCCAAGTCAGGACTGGTGTTGAACGGAGTACCCTGCCGGAATGAGGTCCGCCAAAATCGGACGTGCCTCCCCGTCCAGCCAGGTCTCTGAAACACACGGCCTGATCCACGATTAATTCTCGGATCACCAGTGACTTATTGACCACAGATCTCGCGTTCAACAACAGAACTCCTGACCTAAGGGGCCTCAGACCTTGATCCATCCCCCCACCTGAGGGGGAACTGATCTTAGGGACAAACACCAAACACCTCGGCCCCAGGGTCTGTCTTATCGACTGCCCCCTGACCATATCTCCCCTGCCCCACAATGACCCCTATGGCTGCTTCCCAACGCCCCCAAACACTCTAGTCTAGTCCCAGCTGCAGGTTGCCTAGTCCAGTCCAGACCCTAGGGGAGACCCTCCCTCCTCACCCCCACTAAACTACCCCAATAGTCCCTACCACATGCTGCCACCATGTGGTCCCGTCCAGGACAATGCCCCACCCTCACACCAAGGGGCTAGGTCCCGGCACCACCCATTTCCCTAACCCAAGTCCCAGGCGTTGAAAACCCAGCCTTTTCCCAATCCCCCAGCAGGCCCCTACCTCCCCAAAACCGAAGTCCAAAACTCCCCCCCCCCTTTAATGAATCGGCCTGCATGTAAAACAAATCAAAATCCAGCAGACAATCCATAGCAGCAGCTCCAAGCCGTGGGCACCTCCACCGCCTCTGCCTGCAAACGGCACCACCAACAGCTGTTTGCCTTTTGGCGATGCCCTCTGATATAGGGGTGGGGGTGTTATCGGAGGGGGGAGCAGAAGCACACAGGTGTCAAGGATATCCAAGGCTGCTCTCCCAGGCGAAGCCCCCAGCCCCCACCAAACCCTCAGGGCTGCACCCTCTGATATAGTGGTGGGGGTGTTACCTGGAGGGGGAGGGGAAGCAGAAGCACACAGGTGTCAAGGATCTCCCAGCCGCTCTCCCAGGCCAAGCCCCCAGCTCCCACCACTCTTGAAGGGAGGCGTTGGCAACCCCAGCCAGCAATGGCCCCAATGTCTCCTGGCTGGCTTTCACCAACCAGGATGGGCAAGGATCTAATTCACAACTGGTTGCCCTCATTGCCCCAAGCATGTCATGTCCCTCATGTCACTGGGCGATACCGATTGAAACTGATCCAAATAAACAGGACAAGACTGGGCTTCCATAACCTCAAACTCTGATTCTGAAAATGAAGTGGCAGCACCCAAGTTGTGGTGAAAATGAGTGATTTTGTCTGCAAAGTAATTAATAAAAGTGTCACAGCAGGCATTAGACAATTCTATTTCTGGGTGGAGGCAGACCAGATCAGCCAGGCTCCTCACTACTGGAACAGCTTCGCTGGATGAGACTTTGCAGATGCTATGATAGCAGGGGGGGAGAAGCTTTCTTCACTGCCATCAGAGTCACAGCATAGTCTTTCAAAAACAATCTATGCTGCAATCAGTCGGCTTCAGTGCGAGTCAAAGCACCACTTACGCTCTAACCTACCCTCCTGCTTCAGCCACCTCAGGTCCTCCATATACCAAAGGGACCTGTGCTGCTGCAGTGGTGGAAGCACTGTGCAACTGTGCTGATGGCCCTGGTCAATGTGTCATTCCACAAGGCAACCAGGCCATCAACAGAGTAGCTGCTAAAGTCAGTAGGTAAATCTCCCACAGAGTTCTGGAAACCAGTTTCCAGAATTCCAATTTCCGATTTCTGGAAACCTAACCGGTCCACCACCGCAATGAGGGCATAGGAGGGCTGAGATCTGGGCTTAAGGTAATGGTCTAACCATGACAACGGTGTGATAACACCTCCGATAATAGGAACCCCTGTATCCAGGCTGGTGCAAAACATCAAACCCAACATGTACCCCACCTCATGTGTCAGATCACATATTATCTGGGAAAGGCCCATGGTTGTTATGGTGGCCATGAAGTCCTGCTCCACCCCTGAAAGGCCAGCCTCAGCATGTATGTTGAAATCACTCAAGACAATAAGTATAGGCAACGTCAACACCACCTCGGAGACTAGCTTGACTAGAGCAGTTAGCGAACCAGTCGTACAGTGGGGCGGTCATCAGGAGGATTCCCAGTCTATCTCCAACCAAACCTAACACAAGGTGGACACATTCTATATCAGATGATGTAGAATTTTCTCCATAAGGAAGAGTAAGACGACTCTAGACAACCTCCACCACCAAGACCAATGGGAGTTTTGCCATTGACTTCAATGGGTGGGAGAATTGCGCTTCCTGTATTCATTAGTAATGTGTGACCCAGCAGCATGTCGTTTGGGTACTGTGGCCTAGCCTTTCCAAAGACCTCAGCATTCACAATTGAGAGTGGGTTTTCAAGTGTTAACCTTCCATTTAATCAGCACACACAGCAGTTCTGAAAACCCACCCAAAGGTGACACAGTGGAATGGCTTCTGAACACTTGAGAATATCGATTTTTTCAGTGCCTAAGTGGCAGCTGAATTGTGGTAATCCATGGGTTCTAATGAAGTCAACAATAGCCAGGACTTGAGAAATGAGACTTATTTCCTCTGTAGTGCTGTACAGCGAAGGCCAAACAGAACGTTGTCTCTGGCCAATCGGGAGTGGGAATTTCTGAAAAGAGCAGTTGAAAAAAGGTGGAGGGGAAGACTGAGCAAAGGTGCACTGGGAGGATTGGCATCAGAAAAATATTGGGCCTTGAGGTAGCGGCTCTACTCTCCAGGGAACTGAGGTCCGCTAAGGCCTTAGTTCGGGAAAGACTTATTGATATTAGTAGACAGGAAGATTGTGCAGCAGTGTCAGCGTGTTCCTTTCTGTCTGACTACGTCTCCCCTACATTGGGTCCTGGAGTTCCTGCTAATTATTTGCTGGCCAAGATTTCCTTTAGGAAATTGTGGCTGTTTCTATGTGCTCGGCTAAATGTCCTCCCTACGCGGCTGCTGGAGGGGCGC
>QEPC01000801.1:7836514-7878224 GCA_003113815.1 Sphenodon punctatus | reverse complement strand
GAACTCATCCGAACGCAATCCGAACTGACCGAACTGTTTGGCCATTTCGCAGTTTGGTGTTCGGTTTGTTCTGTATGTTCACATTCGGGTTTGGGTTCAAGTTTGGTCATCCGAACAGGCCGAGTTCGGGCCGAACTCCCAACTGCCGAACCGCATTCGCCCATCCCTAGAATACATGAGGGGCATTTAGGGATGGAAAAGTGCAAAAGGAGAGCAAGGGGTGCGCTATACTGGCCCAACATGAACAAGGACATAGATGAGGCAATACAGGCTTGCACAACATGCCAAAAGTACAGATCAGCACAAAGAAAAGAGCCAATGATGAATACAGAGGAGGCCTTTGCATCATGGTGGCAAGTGGGAATTGACTGAAGGAAAAAATTAGACTACTGATAGACTACTACTCTCACTATCCGGAAATTGCTTTGCTAGAAAACACTACAGCAAGTAATGTTATCACACACATCAAATCAATTTTTGCAAGACATGGGATTGCAAAAATTGTATGAATAGACAATGGACCACAGTTCAGCTGTATGGAATTTAAAAAGTTTGCAAACAAATATGGATTCTAGCACAGGACACAATATCCACAATCCAATGGGTTGTTGGAAAATGGAGTACAAATAGTAAAAAAACTGCTGAAAAAGGCCAAAGATTCACAAATGGATATTTACCTATCACTTTTAAATTCCAGGGCAACACCCATGAAACATGGAATGTCCCCAGAGGAAATTCTATTCAATAGAAAACTCAACACCAGACTCCCGACTCTAGTGCATGATGCTCATGAGAACAACAACAGTGCACTAAGAATATATTAAAAGCGCAGGACAAAATCAAGCAAAAGTGGTACTATGACAGAGGCTCCAGGGACTTATCACAGCTACAAAACAAAGACATGGTACTCATTTCAGATGGCCAAACCTGGAAGAAAANCAGCTACAAAACAAAGACATGGTACTCATTTCAGATGGCCAAACCTGGAAGAAAAGGGCACAAATATCTCACCAAGTAGCCCCAACATCTTACAAAGTAGTCATACCTGATGGTCGAGTCCTCAGAAGAAACAGACGACATCTACAACTAGTCAAGGAGAGAGATGAAGCAGCATTAATAGACTCACAAAAAGAAACAGAGTCAATGTGTAAACAACAAAACACAGCTGAGGAGAATGGAAATAACAAAGGAACAGAGGTGTCTAAAGAAGGCAACACAAACAGAACTGAATCAACTAATGTGGAGAATGCAGAGACACAATGAAGGTCGGAAAGAGCCAGAAAGCCAACAAAAAGACTAGTAGAAACATGTTAGAATTGAACTTAAATTATAATGGAGGCAGCCTTATAATAGTAGTAGTAAATAAGGAAATGTTTCTTGTAAAAGGGGAAAGATGTGTTGATATACCTTTAAGAGCTTCATGTACAAGAGGTTACATTTGCCTGGGATTTTGGAGGGAAGGAGTCAGAGGAGGCGGGGCAGATGGAGCAGGAAGGAGGAAAGGCAGAATGGAGAGAGGAATAAAAGGAAGCTTGTTGTTTGTCTCCTTTGTCTTCTTGAGAATAACACAACCCACACAATGCTGATGTCTGGGAGCAAAGGCAGACTTTATGAAGTGTCCAGAATCACCAGGGAAAGGGGAAAGGAGGATGGAAAGGCACGGCTGATAGGCCCAGAGAGTACGCAGTTCAAGTCGGGAACCAGGGAAGCTACAGTCTATGCAGGCAGCAGAGTACAAGGCATCTGGGCAGCAAGCAGTTCAAACAGAGCCCCACCCAATGCACGTCCCCACTTGAACCCATGGTCCCACTACCCCATTGCTTCCACCCCCTGCAGCTCTAGGGGCTTGCAGAGGCCGTTCAGACAGACAGGAGATCCATGTTTGTCTGTTGCCCCAGGTTTTGCCAACTTGCTCTGCAAGGTGTGCTTCTGGATCTTGCAGAGTGCCCCGTGCAGTGATCCATGTTGAACATCTGGCAGGCACTCTCCAGACAGACAGGTAAAGCAGGAAGTAAAGGAGGCTTGTGTAGGAAAATGTGGAGCTGCTGTCTGACTGTTTGCACATAATACTGAATTTAATTACATAGGGTAAAGCCACTTGTGACAGGGCCAGCTGGATCCCACACCTGCCCCTGGCGGGCAAATGCAGCTGTCACACTTTGGGCTGGTGGGGAGAGCAGTCCAAATGATCTGCTCCCTACTCCCTTGGGGGAAACTGTGTGGGTGGGCTGCTGTCACAAGCCCTGCCACGTGCTGGGGTGGACCGAGGAGCTGTCCACATGGGCAGGTGCCTGGCCCCAGCCCTCCCCTCCCCTTGGCCTGCCCACTATCCTGCCCCTGCCATGATGTAGATGCACACAAATGGCGAACTACACCCATGGCTCTATGGTTTCTGCAGACATCCAGACAGGGTGGGGCTGCATGGGACTAGCCTGACAGGAGGCAGATCATTACCCCACTTGGCCCAGGACATGATCACACCATAAATCAATCCCTTTTGCAGGGGTGGCAAGAGGTTGCTCCTTATCTACTGGTAGATTCCAAGCTAGTCTACAGAGCGGGACTGGAACCCCAGGGAGTGTCTCCAGGAAGGAGAGGGGCTAGGAGAGCTCCTCCAGTTGGGAGGGGAAAGCTCTTTCTAAAGGGGAGTGCTCCCCTCCACTCCTGAGACCAGTTGTTGAGGTGCCCTAGTGGTGGGAGTCAGCAGGAGGGGTCCTGGTAGGTCAGCTGAGGTTGACGTCTGGATCAAGTGGATGACGTGCACTGTACATCTGGCCACCCTTGCTCTTGCGTGTGCTAGATTAGCAGCTCTTGGAAACAATCATTTGTGGTGTCTAAAATTGTATCTCTATATCATGCCTTGAAGTGGCAATTACTCTGTTTAATAGGAGGATAATTGAAATAACCCATTATTATTGTGTTGCTACTTTTTTAGCCTCTCCATTCTTCCTTTCTACTAGAGTCATTGTCACAAATCTAGTCAGGTGGTCAATAGTAATGCCCTAATCCCATGCTCTCTCTCTCAAATCTGCAAATTAACAATGTGCAGATTCACACAATAGTCTAGCACTGCTTTGAAGGAACCATTAGATATTAATGAGGGTCAGTTATTGGAACATTAAGAGCCCCATGCTAGCACAAAGAGTGGAACCTCATGATCCATCAAGCCAGTAACTCCAGGATTAATGGCTGCTGGAAATCCTGATGATTTGTGTAAAGAACTGTAATGGCTTGGCTAACAGTACAGTAGATGGCATATGGTTTAAATGAATATTGCAGTGATAGTAATCAAGATACATGGGGCTCCATGGAGGGTTATATCACTAGACAGGTGGCCAGGAAGGAGGTCAAAAAGAGCACCTCAGAACTACTTATTTTCATTACAGAGATTCTACAGTGTTTTTGCAAAGTTTCTTTTTTTATATAATTTAAAGGAAGAAATCTCAGGGAATACCTAATAAAATAAAGTTTCCTACTTACAGACTTATCTCATTGGGAAAACTTTATGATTTTTCTTCCACCATTGGGGTATAGAACTTTGCAGAACAGAATGAGTCACGTTTCCTGCTCCAGACTGCAATTTAGGAAGGCTTTTAGACAGGTTTTATTTAGTGCACATTGTATTGAGTACCAGACAGACTGGAATAGCTGCTCCTTCTGCTCTGCTGGGTAATCACATATTCAGAATCTAGGACTTGCTGTTATTGTCTGTCATTTAAATATGTGTTGTGTTCTAGAAGGCATGGAAGAATATAAAATTGCTCAGTATAAATCCCAGATAGGCAATTAAAGCACTGCATATGCACAGAGGCTGTTTTCAAACTCAGACATATTGGCATTAATTTTTCAAATGCAGTTATAATGGGTAAAGCAATTCTGTAAAAATGACACTGCACATTTGGGAGGTGGGATTCCCCCCTCTTTGTGACTCCCTATCAAATCTGCTCTGAAGTCTGGGAGTGGTAAGTGGAAACCAAGGGTTTCTTCCCCCAAATTCTTGCAGTGGTTGTCATAAACACCAGCATTAACAAACCATAACAATTACTTCCTTCCAACCATGGAGTAGGACCATGCCTGAAACCATAGGTTTTAGCTTTGACACGGGGTGTAGTAGGGACAGGCGGTACAGTTGCTCATTAATCTGATGGGGACATGCTTCCATCCTGGTGCAGCTGCATCCCTACCCCTACTGCTGGGACTCGGGCGTGGTGGTGAGAGGGGAGCCTAACTCATCATCTGCCACAGAGCACAATTCAAGGCTAGCTATGTGCCTGAACTTTGAGGAAGCAGATGTGCCAAGTAAGAAGCTTTGGGTAGAGATGCTTTGTGTAGCATAACAAAACTATAACCAAAGGCAGCCAACTAAAGGCTTAGGGTAAAGCTGCTTGAAAACAGCCGTGCCCACGGTGCTAAGCACACTTGCATGGGTAAGCAATGAATGATTAAGTTTGAGGCCTATGTCTGCAATCCTCAAACCACTACTTCTTTCTCAAGTGGCTCCATACATCCCCCCTATTGGGGTATGTGCCTGCGCAGTAGCCACTCCAAGAAGCTTCTGGAAACAGCAGCCTGTGAAGCTGGCCTGAGTCCCTCCCCCCACCCCAGCATGCACCCTTGGTGAGCTGAGGAGAACCTTTAAAAGAAATTGGGTGAATACATCCCCTCAGTTCCTTCTCAACCTCTGTCAGAGGCTGCTTTTAGACGATCGGCGCTCCAGTTCGCGTCGGCGGTGCGCATATTTTGAAACTTCCGCCTGGTCTAATTAGATGAGACAGAANGAGACGGAAGTGGCTTAATATGCGCATATTACGGCGGAGGCGCATTTTTTAAGCGCGCGAATTAAATACCTCGATTATGAGGTATTTAATTCGCGCACTTAAAAAATGCGCCTCCGCCGTAATATGCGCATATTAAGCCACTTCCGTCTCATCTAATTAGACCAGGCAGAAGTTTCAAAATATGCGCGCCGCCGACGCGAACTGGAGCGCCGCTCATCTAAAAGCGGCCTGAGACAGCATGGAACACTTCCAACCACATCAACCTGAAAAAGGATAAGGAATCTCCTCAGTTTAGGGTTGCCATACCTTCCCTTTAATCCAGGACACTTATGAAAAATACATAGTGCAGGCCTGCATTGGTTCCATGGTGCAGGGCAGCCCTGCACCATGTATTTTTCATAAGCATTCTGGATTAAAGGAACGGTTTGACAACCCTACCTCAGTTATTCCTTTAGATAGTGTAGTATTAGTAATTTCGTTTTTTAAAAAAGAAGAAAATCCATCTTTTTTGTGTACCTCAGGGAGATGGTTGCCTGCTAAAAGCAGTGGCTTTGAATTGTGCCCTGAACATTCACCATTCTTTTCTTGAATACCTGCTGCCATTAACTCATGCTAGTGGTGTGTACCTTTCCTCTGGACAGGAAGGTAGCAGCTGCCTCCAGACTCCCTGTCTGTCACAGCTGCTACCCAATGCCTTAGAACTTCCTCATCACCTTCTTTCCAAATCACCTTGGCAGAGAGGGTAAATGAATGGACGTAGTTGGGCATAAGTCTTTTGTGTCTTCTGTGCGTTTCATGAGGCTATCGAACTACCTGGCTGTGTTGACTGGCAGTGGCTACCAGCATCTTCTTTCAGACGGGCTTGCTGCAGCTAATAAAAACCTGCCAGGGCAATTTTAATCAAGAGATTCACTCCCATCTCAGTGAAGGTCAAACAGTGGCACATTTCCAACTGAGAGCAGTAAAAGACATTGCTGACTGCACAGCGTATAGCATAGCTTCTCTTATTGCCCTTGTATGTTACTATTGTTTTTGACTCATTATGTTAACACCCCTTGCAAATAGGCACACAGTTTTAATTCCTCCTTTTTGTTAATGCTATGGCTGAAGGTAGTCAGAAGAGGAGGGGGGGGGGTGGAACAATTCTCCCCCACCGTCATAAGACAGTTAGCTCAAAGACAAGGCCAATCCGTGGGAGTCCAAGGAAAAGTTCCAGAGGCCCCAGGGTGTCACTGGGATAACGCAAGGACCGTAGCAAGCTAGGGAAGCTATAGGGGTTTCAGAAAGGGGAGAGGCAGATACAAGAAGGAAGCAAGGCTTCACAGGAGTATAAGGTATGGACTGGGGAAAAGTAAGGAGGCGTGTAGACACTGGGAAGGAGCAAGGCTACACAGGAGTAAAGTAAAGACTGGGGAGGGTAAATGGAGGATTGAAGATACTGGAAAGGAGCAAGACTACGCACACACAGGAGTACTTACAGGATTCAAGGCAAACGAGGTCTGCAGTAAGTAAGTATTAGCTGGAGGACCAACAATGACTGGAAATCAGATAACCAGCACAGAGTGCTGTAACTCTGGGCAATATAGGTTGTCTTTAGACATAACGTCAACGGGTGTCTGAATGTGTGTTTTGACCTTGATATGAACACTGGTTTGGCCCTGTGTTCACCATGTGGCGCTGCTTAGTCACACAGCCCATCTTGGGACAAATTGGTGTTTTGCTCGCCACCCGATCTCAGCACACAAGCGCTGCTGCCTTGTTCCCCATGTTGTACCTGCTAACACGCCATGCGATATCATTAGATACAATGTCCCATTAACTCTTTGTTCAATATTCCTTTGCTCACTAAACCCTTTGTTCACTATTCCTTAGCTCCAGCTATGCCTTCCTTCGCTTGGGGTCTGTGTGTGTGTGCTGGGGAAGTGACGCAAAATTCCCAGGCACCCAGGAAGGGAGCCCCGGGCCCAGAGGCCCCACGTAGGGGCCTGTTTCCTGACACTTATTTGCACCTTATGATTGTTCACCAAAACAAGGTCATCTTTCTTCTCTCAGGTTTGAATGACATAACTCTCCAAAGAGGAAGGACCATTTTGTGGTTGCAAGTGAAACATCAATGATGTGATTTGGTTGTGAGCCAGCCCTCAGGCTAAGGTAGAATACAAGCCTAACCAAATAAATAATAAAGATTGCAAAAGTTGGCTATACTGATTGTCAGTTGCTTTCCTGAAACTGAAAAATGTCTTCTCTCAGTATGTACTTTTTGGGTGTAAAAATCATGACCATGCTATGCATCCTCCTGAAATAAATAGACTGGGCCCGTTGTGCTGCTTCCCCCTCATGGCGACCTACCCTGTCTGTGGTTAGCTTTGTGGGAATGGCATTCCCCAGATATTGTATACTGGCTCTGTTGTATGTTTATCTTGTGATCTTAGTGTACTGTTACATATAGATTGTGGGCAGCTGTGTGAGTAGCAGTTTGTCAAGTATGGTGCCAGGCTCCTGCTATATCCATGCTACAGAAGCAGGGTGCCATGTCTGGTGCTTTGGACCCTTCTTTGTGCTGTGGTGCGGGGACCAGGAGTGGCGTGACCTGGGATGTGAGGTTAACCATGGCACTTTCTGACATTTGGCTTAGTGGTGATGTCCAGCAACTGATTAATTCCGACCTGTATACCATGACTATCGGCTATGAGATGATTAGCCAGCATATGGGGAAGGGCTTGGACATCATGTGACAGGAAAACAGTGTGTGCAGCAGGCAGGGGAGCTCAGCTTCCAGATGTTGGTGCTCCCTGGAGCATGTTTGTGGGAGATCTGTACGCTACCAGAGTTCGGCCATAGCCTTGCAATGGACAGCCCTTTGCTTGCACTTTCCTTCACCATGGCCCTGCTGCACACATGGGGATGCTCCTTGCCCCCACCATGAGTGTCTTAATTGGCTGCTGCAGCAGAACCACCTTGAGGGACCACCTGGGGCACCCCACTTGGAGGCGGAGCTGTCCAGAGTCGAGCTCCATGACCTGCACGTGGTCTGGATGTGCCTGGACGTTCAGTCACTGATGGCTGCAGGAGATCCTTTTGAACCCTGCTATTTGGTGTCTTTTCAGATGTAGGCACGGGGCTACCACCATGGAATGTATTAGTGGACCTTGCGTGCAGAGAGTGCTAGTTTGTGGGAAAGCGGGAGCAGGAGGGGGGGAACTATCAGGGTCCACTTGTACTTGTCTCTGGGAACAGCCAGGAAACAAACCCTCAGGATCAAATATGGCAGATAGGATTATAAATCCCCAGCCTGGATCATCATAGGGCACTGGGCGGCACGCACACCTTATAGTACTACCATCATAGCGCCACAGGGCTGGGGCCGGGGGCGTGGCTTCTGCTGCTGGCGGTTCATTCCAGGCCCTGACCCCAACAGTAGCGTGTGGTTGGTTGGGCGGAGCTGGGACGGGGTGTGTGTCCCTGCTCGAGCATTCCGGAGGCACCGGCTCCGGAGGCGCCGGTGCCTCGATCTGTGGGAGCAGCGGGAGCGGCAGTGGCGGGCGTGGGGCTGGTTGCGAGTCCTCTCAGCAGGTGAGTGAGGGCTTCCGTGCCCACGCCCCGAAGTCCCCCGCAGCAACCCTCACATAGTTTCACCCTTCCACTCCACTCACGGCCTTCAGCCTCACTTGAACTTTTTATTGCCTGGATCATATTGCCCCTCCTGTGTTTGTGTGCGCCCTCTATGTGGCAAGGGGTGGGGGGCTTTCCCGGGACCTCTGTTCTGCCTGTGTGGTGGCTCTCTGTGGGGAGGGGTGGGGATCCCCAATTGATACCCCGTGGGTGTCTTGACCCTGCCCCCAGGCATTGTGCCTTATGGTCTGCTTGTGTGGGTGATTTCTGGCCTCTGCTGTGTGCAGCATGTGGCCCTTCTGTTTCCACTATTACTATTTTGCCTTGGTTCCTGTGCTCCTGTTCTGTGTTTATTACAGTTTTATTACAGTTTTGTTGTTGTTGTTTTAATATCTAGTGCTATCATTGTATGCCTAGGCTGGGGTGTGCACTGCTCCCAGGTTGGGGGTGGGTTTTTTTGACCACTCCCCCTATTTCCATTGGCATGTCTGCTTCCATTGTTGGCCGGGTCTGGCAGCGGATCCGTTCGCACCCCCTGTCACGTCTCCTGCGGCTTGCTGTCTCCTCACTTTCCATGTCTGTATGTCATGGCTGGGGGAAGGCACCTGGGTGGGGCCCCTGTTTGATGGTGTGGTGGGTGGGTGAGGAGGAGACACAGTACTGTTTGAACTGTGTGTGTGGCCAGTCGGTGGAGGCCTGTGTGGGTGGAGACTGCCTGTGTCATTGTGACGGCCACCATGGGAGCTGCCCATTTGAACCCCTCCCCACTCACTCCATGTGTGTGGGCGGTCCGTGGCTGTTCCACTCAGCAAACACAGACACACACACCCAGCTGTGCTCATCTAAAAACACCCTATGACTCCATTATGCTTTTTCCCTTTTCCACTGCAGTTTTCTTGGATTTGATAGGAATAAAATATGCACTTATTCTTCATCATCAATCATCATCATCATCATCTTTATTTATATCCCGCACTCATTTCCGGAGACTCGAGGCGGCACACAACAAAAAATAATACATTTGCCGGAGATCCTATCCCACACAGGGGTCCAGCACACATCATTACAAATACATTAAATACAAAAACAATACAATATCAAAATTCACAGAATCCTCAATAATGCCCTATCTGGCCACCCCTACACTCAGGCGGTGGCCCCAGCCTTCCACATATCCTGCTCCCACCAGGATACTCAGCTGGCTCCCACCCTCTCTCACCGGGAGGGGCCAGTCAACATTACCTCGTTCAGCAATAATACCCACCCCATCAACCCCTTAGGCACCACAATGGACCAAGGGCCTACAATTTTACAAATTAACAAAATCATATTCCAGGTAGTCCACGCAGGGACCCCAACATAACACTCCAACATCTCCATAATCACATACCCACCTAACCTATATCCCACTGAATCACCTCTCCCATGAAAACAGGATAAATCTCACCTGCCACTGTCTTATCTCCTATCGCCCCTGCAGAAAACCTTACCACCTCCACCCCCCTCTCACCAGGGGGAGGCGGCCCCACTAAACCCACATCACTAATCAATACTAGGTCATCTAACTCTTCCCACTCTCCTAATTCCTTACCTAACCCTACCCACGATACCCCATCACAGCATAACTCCCCTTTTCCTTTTTCCACAACCCTCCAATAATCCCTCTCCAACATTCCCCTATCCATAACCCCACAAAAAAAACCCTCCTTCCTGCCCCTCCCCCTCCCTCCTCTCCTCCTCCTCCTCCTCCACCGACACAAATACAACCCCCCCAGCTACATTCCCTCCCTTCTCCCCCACCTCATCCCCCTTCCACTCTCTTTCCCAACAGACCTTTCCCCCCTCCCCCCCTCCTGGCCCCGAAGGGCCCCAAAGGCTCACACCCTTTGGCTGCGGCCCTTCGGCTCGCGGACTCCGGGGCTTGATTTAAATGTCTACCGGCACTTCCGGTTTTCCGCGTGGGGGGGGAGGGCAGGGAGGGGGCATGTGAGCTGTCCCAATCCCCCTCACCTTCACCCCCTTTCTCCGCAGGTGCTCGGCAGGACCCCTCCATCATGGTGGCAGCAGGAGCGGCAACAGTGGCAGGAGAACAAACCCCCGATGGTAAGTAAAGGCTACCAGAGAAATAGATCATGACCAGAGAAATAGGTCATAAAATTCCATGGGAATGTTTTGCCATTGACTTTAATGGTGTCAGGTTTTATTCCCCATTTCTGCCTTTTGTATCTAGCTTCTATCAAACTGCAACCGCTCGGTCTTCTGCTGCATGGGGTTTCAACAATCCAAAAACCAGAAAAGAAATAATATGTTCTTTAATATAAAGCACAATGAACCATATAAAATTAATATTTCCAAGCAAACAACCAATAAAGTATTATATACAGTTAGTGTGCACAAACATGCATTGGTAAGAAAATCCGGAACAGGTCCTATACAATCAAAACTGAAAAGGCCACAAATGACCACATCCCAAAATAAGGGAACAAACTAAAAAGAACCCAGATGTGTTTCGGGGACCTGCCCCTTTCTCAGAGGGTCATTATTCAATAATTATGTACTTTTTTATAAGAAAGGTTACTACCTAAAAGAAAAAAGAAACAAATCATAATCAAATATAATTTAAAACCTCATATATGAATCAAAGGGTGAACCTCCAATAAAAATGCATGCCTCATATGTTGACTCACTCCAGTCACCCATAAATGCAGCATTCGTATCTCATATCAATGCCTAATAATATTATATATAAATGAAAAACATGAATAGATTTAAAAAACATATATATGGTATGAGATAATACCTTTTAATGATGACTTAATTCTATCAGTATAGCTCCTCCAGTATAGAGTGTGTACTTTAAACAGAACAAGGACTAAAGATGATTCTTAGGGGTATTGGGACCTCAAGTCAAGGGATCCTATCCTAACTTAGAGCTGCTCATTTAAGTTAACCAGAAAATAACTAACTAAAAAGGAGCTGCTGCAGGACTATTCCCTTAGGCTTGTTCTGTTTCAACAATCCACCCATTCAGAATCTCTCTCTAAAAGACAAACAGAAAACACTTCAATCACTTTTATTTTTCATCTCTGTCCCTACAAGCCCTAATGTAAGAGGAGGAACTGTGTGCGAGAATAATGCTGACTGCATTTTCAGCTTATTTATTCTTCTGATTATGAGGTAGGATGATTCCCCTGACTAGACTGCCTCCTCCTACCCTTGCAGTATTTTGAAGAACACTACTCAACTTCTGAACTCTCGGAGACTCACATATATAATAAACAAACAAACAAAGAATCAAAAATTTCTCCTGATTTAAACCATCCGAACAACCTATTTGGCAAAGGAATGGCATTTGGCAAAGGTCATATGAAGCATTTTCTTATTCAATTATCTGGAATAAATATGTGGTTCAGTCACTCTGTGCTGCCTGTAAATTAATATGTTTTTCTTTTTCTTTTCAGCAGTTCCAGAGACCAGCTTGTTGTCTAACTAAAGCAATTACTTCTAGACTTCATCCTTTATTCTTGCCTCTCATCTTATACTTCATACTGATCCCTTGCAATAAGTGGGTAGTTTCAGATTAACTGGCTTTTCTCAGCTAATGCTGTTGTTGTGTCCTGACTCCCAGTATATTTGGTGCAGTCCCCATGCTTGAAAACAGTCTGGCAACATTGGGTGTTTTCAGAGGTTATGGGGCCGGTTGGCCCTGTCCCGAAAACAATCAATTCATCCCCCACCGGGATGATCCCGTCACGCCGTAGCAGACGTGTCGGGGGATCCCGGAGGGGAATCTGGGAGGGGGTGGGGCCACAGCGTCTGGCCGAAATCACCACGGCCTGGGATCCTGCCGGTGATCCTGGGCCATGGTGCCCGGCTAGACATGACTTTTCTTTGATCCCCACCGGGGATCACTTTCACCGCGCTTCCCGGGGAATTGGTGCGGCTAGCCCGGGAAGCGTGGTTGAAATTGGCCCCATGTGCCGATTGAGCGTGGCGAACATCTGGCGGCCGTCAAACAGACGTTCGAGGCACACTGACCACAGGTGGGTATTCACTGTGGTTCACTGTGATCTCGTAACGTCTGAAAATACCCATTATTCTGCTCCCAGCTCAAACACAGATTAGCCAATGCTGGTTTTCTCCAGACTGCCCCTACCTCCTAGTCCTGTGCAAAACCTGGGAGCGGTTGGACTGGATCTGCCACTAACAAGGCACACACCCACACACTGGCTCGGATCAGGGATTGGATCCTTCAAACACTACAAATTACCCATAAAAGCCGCAAAGATCAAAGATATAGGTACCATGTCTTGACTGACCTGTTAGTCACAAACAAATCATCTACAGAAGCTCACTTGGTTCATACATTATTATATCTGATTTTTTCCCCAATGTTGCTATATGGATGCAAAATATCAAAGTTATGTGGCCACACCCCTTTCCAATATGGCCACACTCCTTCTGGAGCATCATGACATCATAGGGCTTCAAAGGGATGAGGACAAGCTCAAGTGTGCTGGTCAGATGTTTGCTCCTGCCCACCCCACCATTGCCCATGAGCTCCAGGTCCTAATGCCACTGTCCCTGCTTCTATCATTACCGCTCTGAAAGGACCAGGGCTGATGCTGCAATAGAAGCAGCAGAGAGGTCCATGGCTCTGTCTCAAACATCCAGGACCCCAAGCCTCCTTATCCAATATTTAGCAAGCCCAGATGGACTTGAAGGACCATTCAGAAAGCAGGAAAATATGGTTTTCCTGTAGCCTGGGATACTACTGAAAGCATGTAGTCTCTTTATTTTCCCAGTGCCTGTCGGCTGAGGGGGCTTGGATGAGGTTGAGCCATCTGCAGCTGAATCCTGACAAGACGGAGGTGATGTTGGTGGGTGAGGGCCTGGGGGGCCTGGGAGTGGTTGAATCTCCTCTTGGGGGGTGGGCGTGTTCACCCTCTCATGGTCCCTCAGGTACAGAGTCTGGGTGTGCTTCTTGATTCATGGCTCAGCCTGGAATCTCAGGTTGTGGCTGTGGCGGGTAGTGTGTTTTGGCAGTTACATCTTGCCTGGTGGCTTCAGCTGTATCTCTCAGACTCTGACCTCGCCACTGTCATCCGTGCCTTAATCACCTTGAGGCTGGATTACTGCAATGCGCTCTACATGGGGCTGCCCGAGAAGCTGGTCCCCTGAGATCATCCGTGGGGGCCTTTTTGCAGGTTCCCCAGGTGAGATGGGTGGCCACTGATGTGAGATCTTTTTCAGTGGCTGCCCCTGTGCTGTGGAATTCACTCCCGGAGGAGGCTTGGTTGGCCCCCACCCTCCTGTCTTTTTGACGTTTGTGTAAGACCTGGCTGTTCCGCCAGGCTTTTGGCGAGGGGGCGGGGTAGGGTGGGGGAGGTGTGGTTTGGGAGGGAGGGTGAGTTTTTATTACTTGTTTTAAAATGTGTAGATTTATTTTAAAATGTTTTATTGTTGATTTTTTTTGTGTGTGTATGTTGTTCACCGCCCCGAGCTGCCTTTGGGCAGGAGGGGCGAGATATAAGTTTTGAATAAATAAAATAAATTTTAAAATGTATAAAACAAATCACTAACAGCAGAGATCCACAGTCATGTGGATTTTCCTGGTACGTTGACTTTGGTCGTATGTCTTGGACTCGGACCTGGCCACAATAATCCATGCTTTTATTACCTCGAGATTAGACTACTGTAACGTGTTCTATGTGGGGCTACCCGGTGACAGTCCGGAGACTGCAGCTGGTGCAGAATGCGGCGGCTCATCTTCTGAAGGGGATGGGCAGACGCAAGCACATTACTCCAGTGTTTTGTTCTCTGCACTGGCTGCTGATAGTCTTCCGGGCCCAATTCAAGGTGTTGGTGTGGACCTTTAAAGCCCTAAATGGCCTGGGCCCCACCTACCTGCAAGACCGCTTCACTCTCCGGATTCTGGATTGACCCCTGTGGTCGCCCGGGGGCACCCTTCTTGAGGTCCCCAGGGTTTCCCAGGTGTCAATCATGAGGAGGGCATTCTCGGTGGCTGCACCGCGACTGTGGAACTCCCTCCCATTGGAGGTTCGCCTGACTGATGACCATAAAAAGTGTAAGACCTGACTGTTCTGCCAGGCCTTTGCTGAGGGAGATGGGATGGGTGGGTTGGATTAGGGTGGGGTTTTATTGTTTTGGGTTTTTTAAAAAAAAATCTGGGAAATGTTGATTTTAATTAATTTTATTATATGTTTTTAAATGTTGTTAGCCACCCCAAGATGTGTGTAGCAGGAGGGGGCAGCATACAAATGCTAGTATAAATAAATAAATAAATAAATAAATAATATTTTATAACCTTCCCCTTTTCCCCAGCATTTTCTAATTGCTCTTCTCTAACAAGGGGTATGCAAAATGTTTCTCTTTGCTTGATAAAATCTTTCTCAGGGGTAAATTCCAATGTGTAACACAAGTCTGATTCATTCTTGAAATAATTTTTCATCCCGTGCAAGAGTCACAGGAGGTCTGGGAATGGAGAAGAAAATAATCTATGCCAGGGCTGGGCAAACTATGGCTTGGGAGCTGCATGTGGTTCCTGAGTAATTCAAATGCGGCTCCCAGCCAGGGCTGGTCCTGAGCCTTGCTCTGCCTTAATGGTCCTGTGTCTTATTTCATTGCATCCAAATGTCAGCAACTGAATTGAAGCTACTTCTCAGAATCTCAGCAGCCAGGACCAACCAGCTCCACAAAGCGGGAGAGTGCACAGACACATGCCTCTGTGTCTTGTGGCTCTTGGCCATGTGAAGAGATTGGTATGTGGTCCATGCATGGTCTATGCTCTTGTACCTAAATTCCTTAAAGACCAAAATGGGGCAAAAAACAATGCAAACAATAATCTTGCATTCTCTCTATAATCTACCTTCTTAACTTTGCTCATCATATATTTTTTTGTGGGGACTTACAAAACTTTGAAGGCTAAAACTGTCTCATAGGAGCATGCAGTTTGACATCCTGAATAGAATAGGGCCACAACATTTCACCTATCAAGAACTCCAGTTTCTTATGGCATCAATGTTCTAAGTCGGAATTTGCAAATTTAAAGCAGAATTTGAAGCGATCATGGTATTCTGCACGTTTATACCATATGAAATCTTTTCAAAAGCTAGGTTTGAATTGCTGAACATTTTTCTATTTAAAGCATTGTTTTTATGATCTGAAGTAAAAATAACTCTGGCTATCCTGATAAAAAAATGAGTGCGAGGGGGAGCCAAAGCTAAGTACAATGTAAGTCATAGTCATCATATTATGCCAAATTAATTTTTACATTTGCTTGCTGCTTTGTGTTGGAAGAAAACTTTGAGGGGGGAAAACATGAAACCAAGAAAAACAAACTATATGAAACTCAGAAATTATGACAGAACAAAGCCAGCCAAAGAACAAATACCAATTGCCGCCAAATTTGTCATATAACAATAACACTGGTGCATAGCTGTTTCCAAGACTGATTCACCATGTCCTTTAATGGAAATGACCATTCCACAGAGAACCTAAGGCTTTGACAGAAGATGAAGAGAGGTCTCAATCCCTGGGTCACTATTCCACCACATTTAGCACGCTCAATGTCTTGGTGGTCAAAACCAGAGACATTCGGAAAAGGAGTTCCTCTGATAGAGCCCTCCAGAATAACAGTCACAATGGATGCATGTCTGACGGGATGGGGAGCCCACTCAGGGTTAGTGTCGGTCCAGGGAGTCTGGAACAAGACAGATATAGACAGAAGCATACATTTTCTGGAGTTGAAGGCCATCCGTCTAGCGTTAGCCCAGCTAGCCCCATCCCTCCAGAAACAAAACGTACTGGTCTACACAAAACAAATAAACAAGAGAAGAGAAAGGCTGGAGCCATTTATTTTTTTTTAAAAGGCACTTTATACCCCCACCCCTCCTGCTGAAGCAGCTCGGGGTGGCTAACAATTTATAAAAAATAAAAATATACAAAATCACAATAATATAAATATGAATGCAGCTAAAACATTTCTAAAAGAGGACGTCGAAGAACATACATAAAATATAACAAAACTCCCCCCACCCTAGCCCTCCGAAGCCCCCATCCTTCACCCGTCTGCCTCACCAAAAGCCTGGAGGAACAGCCAGGTGTTGCATTGTCATCAGCAGGAGGAGAGTAAATTTTAATTTTTTCCCCAAAGTCTTCCTTTCAATTTAATATGTTCTGTAGATTGTATACTGCATTTAACATCATAAACAAAATATTAGGCTGCTCACAGAGATCCCTTTTGTTGTTGTCTTCATTCAGTAGTATAACTTCCCACATGTGGACACCTCGGGGAATACATTCCCAACAGAGAAAACATATTTAGGTGCTTTCATTGGACTAGTTAGTCTCCAGACTAGAGATGTTCAGGAGATGGGAAAGTCGTAAAAGTTTATCTGGAGTTAAGGATCTGGATGTTGGAGGTCCGCACAGGGGAAGTTATAATGTATTTATTGCAGCAGTAAACTGATGCCACATCCTCGCTCTGACAGTATTAATTCCTGGGAGCTCAAGTTTTCTGAACTTTTCGGGCTTCTCACCGTTTTTCAATAGTGTTTGATCTGCCAATGGTTACTGTTTGAATGACACTCCATACCAGTCCTTTCATAACTTCCTACTAGCATCTCATCTGGTTTGATGTCAAACTGATGAGGAGCCAGATAGTTAATTAGTGGTTTGGCTTATCCAGCTGGATTGAACATTCTTTCAAAAGCACCAGAGAACGTTCCTCAGCCATTGACTGTAATTTCTGTTTAAAGTAAAAAGAAACAAAAATGACACAACATCTTCTGTGGCGACTAGAATTGAATCTCTTCAATGGCTCAGCTGGACCTCAATTTTCAGAAACTACTTTGAACGCGCATAGAAGTCATTATTTCATCAAACCTTAAACGGCATTGCTTCTAGGCAGATTCTGATTGATTAAAAAGGTCAAACTAAAGGTTATCTTAACTATTTTAAGTTGCATAACCTTCAGAACGCAGACAGATCAGAAGTAATAGAGCAATTTTACATAACCACCAACATAATGGCTGGTGAAAAAATATAAGATATATTTTTCAGAACTACTGTACTCTTATTACACTAATAGTAGTAATAACAAGGGGAAAACAAGGAGACAGATGTTTGCTATGATGAATTCTGATGCATGCTCTTAATTCATTTTGGCAGGGAAGATAAAGATTGTTTTTTCCCCCTTTAATGCCAACATAGCTTGGAGATTTGAATGTGTGGGTCTGTTTGCTTGGAAACGCCTATAAAAATATACTGGTCCTCAAAATTATTATTCCCACTTCATCTCTAAGAACCCAAAGAATGCCTGTCCCAAACCCTATACCACTGCTTAGATCATGCTGAAGACAAAGCACCTTATTATGCCACAATATCTCACCCAGCTTGAGGAAATGTAATAACTATAATCTAAAATCTTTGAAAACCAATGTCAAAACCCAGTAGCATGTGGTCTTTATAAAAGACGTACCTCACAAAACTGCTGAGCCATTTATTACAATGGAGTAATTGTGAGACTCTAGTTAAGATTGTGTCTAAATGTCCAGCTTGGTAGAAAAAAGATTGCTAAATATCTTTAAATGTAGACTAGCTTCTGAAAACTTTAAAATTAAAGTTCAGAAAAAACTTGAATTTTCTATGCAATTGATATGCTCCCATTGCTTGCCATTTCCTATATAGTTATACCTTAAAGATGGACAGAAAATAAATTAAGTAGAAGGAGACTAACCCTTTCTCCATGATATTTGCACCAAATTTCACATGTAGCTTGGTGCAGTTAAAAAACTCTACTACCTTTGAATTTTTAAAATTATATACAGTTTAGAAAACCTTGTTTGGTTATGTAATCTTAATATGCAAACTTAAGCCCCTTGCGATAATAGGTCATTGTTATTATTGCCTGAGTAGATGACATCAGTAGAAGGAATTAATACTGAAGCATGGTCACCCTTTCAGATACAACACTGTGTGTTTGCTGAATGGAACTAAAATTGTGACATCATAGGGTACTAACAAACAAGGTGGAAACTCACAACAGGTGGGTGCCCATCTCCCCATTTGTTAGTTGTTCACCCCCCACTGGACACGTGGCCACCAGCCACTGGACACGCAGTTCCCACTCATGGTGCACATTCTGTGCATAAGAGTGTTTCCCCCAAATGGTGCTAGGGCTGTTTTGCACATGCACAAGATGGCCACCACACTTAACCAAAATGGTGGCGATGTCATTTGTCTTCCGCCATATTGGTTAAGGGTGCTGGCCATTTTGCACATGTGTGATTTGGAGGAGGCTGTAGTGAGGGAGCCTTTCAGAGACCCCATAGCAGCAGCGGTCCTTCAATCAAGCCCTCTGTGGCTGATAAGTAGCACTCCAGGGCCTCAGGGAATAGTGGTGGGGGAAAGTACAAACCTGAAATTTAGGATCCATAAATGGCAGGCTGATTTATACAGCCTGCTTTAGATTAATCCAAACCAGCTCATTATGGGCAGGTTTGGATTAATCCAAAACCAAAGTTTCATAAAGTTTCATAAAGTTAGGCCAATTAGTGTCTAACTGACCCGAGAGGGGTACAAGAGAGTTAATAATTTTTTCCCCGCAAACTTCTACCACTCCATACACCATGACTTTGTCAGCCATAATGGGCTCAATTGCCCTGTGGTGTTTCATGTCCCCCTCCCCACTTGTAATTTTTTAACTTAAGGTTTTTATTCTGACACTGCTGGGGGTCAGTTTGACACTAATTGAAGTGCATGGGAAACTGAAAGTACTATGTGCCTAGGGGAGCTGGGGGTAATATAGACCCCCAAAATGCTGTTAAAAATAAATAAATGTTTGTTTCTTTAAATGCTTAAACCAGAACCTATTCTTTCCTTCTTTTCTCACAACAAATGGAAATAGAAAGAAATATAGCATTGTGTCTGTTTTTGTTAATGACATTTTCGTGTGTACAAAAATATCACTACAAATGCTTTTGGGAGTCTATTATACCCCAAGCTAAAGAACCACTTTACAAACATAAATTGAATTGTATGGTTTTCCCCTCAGTTATAATGGGTAATTTCAGATGTACCGGGCTGCCAGGCCCGCCACGCTGAACCACAGACTGGGATCCATTTCGGATCCTGGTCAGGAATCAGGCCGACCATCCTTTAGACGTGCCGGCCTGATTCTCACCGGGGATCAAGGAGGGGCCGGGGCTGTGCAGCGCAATGTGCGGCCGCACAGCCCTTCCCCCCCCATGCTCCCCCCAGGCCACCCGCCCTCCAGGAGACAGGTGGGTGCAGCGGTCAATCCGGCTGCTGCGCCCGATTCTGTCCCGCGGTCAGGACCATGATCCAGCCGGGCTTCAGGTAACAGACATAACCTGTGGCCCATCCCGGATCATGGCCAATCCGATTACGGTTGGGACCTGATCCCACCACAATTCTGGACCTCTGGGCAACCAGAGGTCAAGAATAGTGGGATATTTTCAGACGTTACGAGATCATGCTCAACCATGGGGAATTCCCACATGGTGATCATGGTCCCGTAATGTCTGTTGGGGTGAACGGAAGCCGCCCGCCAGATGTTCACCCCCGTGAACCACGGGGGGCGGGAGGGGGAATCATATTGACCATGCAAACGGAGGTCCTGCCTGGACCATCTCCATTTGCGTGTTTAATGTGATTCCAACCCGTGATCAAGGGGATCGTCTCGTTTGTCCCCTGACCACAGCCCGGAATCAGTGGCGGGATTCCAGACCATGGTCAATTCCCCGGGGTTGGGGAATTGGCTGCGGCACCCACCCGTCTCCCAACAGGGTGGACGGCCCAGGGAGAGTGGGGGGGGGCGGGGCTGTGCGGTCGCACGTTGAGTCGCACGATCCCGCCCCCTCCCCAATTCCCCACCGGGATCAGCTGGCACGTCTGTTGGATGTGCCGGTTTGATCCCGGCGGGGGATCAATGGGTGATTCCGTGACGGGGTCAATACAGGCCCTGTCATGCCTGAAAATACCCGTGGTCAATCTGATTCCCACCAGTGCTTCATTGTGGTGAACATCTGGCAGGAAGCAGAACAGACGTAACGGGAACAACGGCCACCACAAGGAATTCACTGTGGTTGATTGTAGTATCGTTACGTCTGAAATTATCCAGCCTTACTGGTGTGAACCTTCAACACTGTTTTTTTCATCATAGCTGTTTGCAGAGTTCATTTTGAAAAATACTTACCAATCAGCCATATGGAGTCGTTTGGACCCCTCCATTTACTTGCTAAGTGACCTTTTTAGTCAGTAAGCCTTAACATTAAAACTTGTTTGCAGTAAGGTGGTTATCTAAAGGCAGATCAGGAGACTTTATGGAGTCATCTCAGAGGAATACAAAGTGTTTTAATGACTCCTCCATTTACTCCTCCAAAACTGCTGTTCCGCTATTTCGTGGCACTGGCGGAATGGCGGAAGTAGCAAAAATGTCATGTTTCCGCTATTTTGTGAAGCCTGTGGAAGTAGCAGAATGAAATTAGCAGAACTGCAGAAGTAGCGGAATTAAACTAGCGGAATGAAATCCTCTGCCACGCCGTACCACTAATTGCGGAAACGCTGTTTCCTGTGGAAATAGCTACCACTGCGACATTCCGCTACAGCCCTGCTTGGCTCCTACTTCTCCCAGGTCTTTCCCCTAGTACTGAGCCTTCTTCAGGCTTTTAACCTTTGGGCTGACTCAGCCATGTCCAGACCCAGGTGTAAGGCATCAGGTGCTATCCTACTTCCCACGTGGTGCTTTCACTTACAATATACCTTCACCAGTGTGCTGGTGCTATCCTCTTAAAGGGCCAGCCTCCCATTAGGTTGCACCCTGCTACAGTTAAGAAATGGACAGGCGTGGGATCTGCAAGGCAGTGAAGGTCACTGTTTACCCAGAATGTATGTGGGAACAGAACTGCCCATTGGTTAAAAGCTACTTATATATTTTCTTATCTTTTGAAAGTGACAATGTTTGCTTGCAATGAGCATGAGGGGTCATAATGCCATAGAAAGATATTGCTGCGGGTTTTTGCCAAGGAACACCCAATGGCTTTGGCTTTTGTCTCTGCGTGCTGTGGCTTCCTGGTGTTATGGGGCTCAGAGAAGTTGGGGGGGGGTGATGGATACCCTGGCCTTTGCTGACATTTGGGTGAGGCCTGATGTACAGAGAGAACTATCAAACCCATCAAGTGTGGGATGTGATCGAGAGTGCGACTTTTCTGGATGTTTGTGCACTGTCAGAAGTAAGGAAGCCACTAATGGAGGCTGGACATTCCCTGCCATTTTCCCTCACCACTGCCCTGATGACAGTGAGAGGGTACCTGCAGGGCCACTGGGAATGCCTCGGTCGGATGGCAGAAACAAGTGACTTGGGGTGACTTGGGGTATACGGAATGTGAACCAGCTGAAGAAAAGCTTCTTGTCTTATACGAGGTTGGACAAGTATAGAAGTGCAGAGCGCCCTCATGAGTGGAAATGTTTTCTTCCCCAACTGTATGATAATGCAGATGATAGAGAGGATAAACTTGTTTGGCTGGGGGTTTCATGCAAACCAAGAGGGATTTCCAACAACACATTGGGTGAGACCCCAATAAAACTGTGCTGTTACCTGCTCATAAATTGCTGTGAGCCATGGTTGTGAGAAACCTGTTAGTGACAACATGCAAAGACTGATTCTTTTCAATTTCAGTTTTTACTTTCCATTTCCATTTCCAGTATAGTTGCTCAATAAAGTGCAATTTGCTCAATAAACTCAACATACCAAAAGGTTATTTTTAGTCAACAGTTGGAAGGTTCCACCAACTATGAACCTCCATGTGGGCTGGGATAGCAGGCACTGGACCGCGTCCCCGAGTCATAAGAGCCTGATGTGCCTTCTTGTTTCCATGGTTCAGCATGTCTGTGAGTCTTGATGGGGTGGGATACGGAGAAATGGTGGGCAGAGCATGGTGAGGAAGCACACCTGTCCATGTATTAGGCTTGTGATGCTAAACCTGTGAGTGGGGGCTGAGTGGAGGCTGCCCGCACGCATAAGAAATACGGAATCCATGGGGCTATTGTCTAAATTGTTAACACCCATAGCTACTTTCTAAATAGAGCTGCAGGTAATATGAAGTTAGTTGGTAATAGCTTGCCGCAGATGTGACAATGGTCTTTGATGCCAGCTTCCTAGACAGTTTTCTTTTCAGTCAGCTATTTTGTATTCGGTATAGGTTATCACATTAATTCTTATAATTAATTAATTAATGTGAAAACCTTTTTGTGTTTCTTAATGAGCATTTTAAAAAAATTAAGGAAATTCACATCCCAAATATTCAATGTGTGTTCAGGGAGTTATAGCTCACCATCTTTTGTAAACTTCTGTCATGTCCCCTTCTCAGTCGTCTCGTCTTAGGCTCCAAGCCTAGGCCCCTATGTGTGCAATGCACAGACCAAACTGAAAGTGTACGTACACACACACACACACACATGGTGCCCTCCTGGAGTCCGACTATGCTGCCACCTTAGTCTGCTGCTGCAGCCCTGCCTCTCTAAGGGCCTTTCTCTGCACAGTGTCTTCTGTGCAGGTGCATGCCCTTTCACCTGAGTTCACAGACACACTTTAAATTCAGTCCACATAGTGCATATGAAAACCTAGGTCTGGAGTCTAAGCTGAAAAGCCCTAACTTATTGAGCCTCTTGTACAGAAGCCATTCCATGATTTCAATCTTCTTTGTTGCCCTTCTCTGTACTTTATCCATCTCTACTACGACTTTTTCTGATCCAGGGAGCCCAGAACTGCATCATGCAATTTCCAAAGGGTGGTGCACCATAGATTTATACAGCAGCATCTTGCTAGTCTCTATTTTATATCCCGTCCTTAAAATTTCAAAAATTCTATTCATTGGCCTATTTGACTGAGCTGATATTTTCACTGAATTGCACCCGATGAGTCCAAGATCTTTTTCCAGAGTGCTAATAGTAAAAGTTCAAGCTAATGGCCTCCTTACTTTGGCTAAAAGATACATGCTCAGGGATGGACTTAGGGGTAGGCACCATAGACACCTGCCTGAAGATTATTTTGGGGGTAGCAGATTTTGGGGGGTTAGGGACTTCTGTTCTCAGCCTGCACCTGCCTGGTCATGGCGCCCCATGCCCCACTGATGCCTTACCCACACCACCTGTGACCTGGAGGGAGGGGACATCCATCTCCACAAGCCCCGTTCCATCCCTGAGCCTCCCACAAACACGCTCTGCTGTGGTGCTGAGAGTAGAGGAAGAAACTGCTTCTGTGCTGGGCATTGCCATTCCGTCCCTCCCTGCCTCAGACAGCAGCCCATCCGCACACCAGAGCTTGGGGGCGAGGGGGCAGGCAGCAGCCTGAGTTGCCATGAGGTGCTAAAATCCTAAGTCTGGCCTTGTGCATGCAAATCTTTTTGACCTTACCTCGACAGAGAAAACATGTTTTAGATTCTTTCACTGGATTTAGGGACTAGTTAACAAAAAACAGACAGGATTTTAAACTCATTTTCAAGTTGTAAACCATAGGAGAGTCTGCCATTTCTTCCATCTCAATTTTTCCCTGTTGTCCAATGGGATTTGTGAGGTGCAAAATTTTGGTATACATTTCTGGGTGTTTGCAATTTCAGTGAGTTCTACAGAAGCTTGAGATATGGAATATATCAGACTCTATAATAATCCCCAACATTTCCAGATTGTAATTTTACAGATCTTGCCAGTTTTTCTAGTCCAGTACAGGAATTGCCTACTACATCTTATTTTTCTTAAATATTTATTTAAAATATTCTTTTGGGAATTTGATAAGAGCAATTAAAGATTCACAGCCTATAATTTTCTTCACACTTCATCTAAACAGCCTTGCTTTACAAATGTACAAGACGTGCCATGTCGTGTAGAAAAATGGACTAACTTTAAAAATTGTATAATTTCTGTGACTCAACCCTGCCCGACTCTTAAACTTGTTGATAATACAATAGCAGGAAGCAGAGAATGGGATTGCAGCAGTCTGATCATTCAGTGCAAGTGTGAAAACCTCTCTATGGCTCTGGTTCAGCAGTGCACATAAGCATGGACTTGACATTGGAGCATGTGAAACCGACAAGAAATGTGCGTTTTTCTTTGCTGAATGCAAAGAATCGGGAATCGGAATATCCTGCTTTTCAGGATTGTATTTAGAGTTCCAAATATGAATAGAAAATGTATTCTAAAAGATACAAAGCAAAAAATGACAAAATAACAGGATTATTATTTATTATTTGTTGACATACATGCCAAAAAAAATAATAGGACTTTTCTGTTCCTATCAGTTGATGAAATCATAGAGGATGGGAAAAATGAGAACGGGTTTTATGTAAACAATGATTAGCCAGTATCATCAATAATATTTTAAAAGGTTCTTTGCACAGGCTTCATCCATAATTTAATTTAAATTGTCACTTCAAAAAGAAACAAATGTTGCATAGAAGAGTTCCATACTACTACATTCATTTTTTATCCGATAAAGCCGAGAAGGGGGGTGGGGACCCATCAGTAATATTTTTTAAGGTTGCATAAAGCATGTGAAACAAGGAAACAAAAACAAAAGAGAGTGGGTTCTCATGGAATCAGAAACAGGAACTCTAGTTCTGGAAGAACTCTAGTTCTCACTAGTGGAGGGAAACTGCAGCAATACAAAACATCCTCTATTCCACCAGAGACATTTAGCTTGACCTCAGATGGACGAATGTGTGGCTAGATCACCCAGAGGATATTTATTCAGTGGCTTCCCCAGGTAGTCCCTCTAAGCAGAGCTCTCTCTCTCTCTCTCTCTCTCTCTCTCTCTCTCTCTTTATATATATATGGGATGGGGGGGGAATCACAAACAACACAAGGAGGGGTACAAAACTGAAATGAAACCTAAATCAATCTAATAATAATCCTACTCTAAATAAATAAAAAAACAGGGGAGGGGAAGGGAAGGGAATTAGGGATGGAATACATATAGAGGGAGAGGGAAAGGATTCAATGGAGGGGGAGAGAAGAAGGAAGACTGAACACAGGGAACACAGGGAGGGATAAAAACAAAAAATAACAACTAAATCTATCTAAGCTAAGCTAAATAAATGAAAATATGGAGGTAGATGGATTGGATGGGTGAAATAGGAGGAGGATGGCAATGGATTAGGAATAGGAAGGAACAAAAACTGCTGGGAGAGAGGGAGCCGTCTGAAACGCCTGCTGTTCAGGAAGAGTGACTAGCTAGAAGGTGTTGGGAAGGGGGGGAGGCAATCAGTTTTGTTTCTTGCTGCGCCCGCCTCACCGCAAGCCCCATTGGCTCCTTGCAGCCTATCCCGTGGTCAATCGCAGACTGCGAAGCCAGTGGTCTGAGACAAAAAGGGATGGTGATTGGGCAGGCTGGCTGCTACTCCAAGCCTCTCCACCCCTGGTGCCTGGAAGTCTGCTCCTCAGCTGATGGACCCTCCCTGCCACATTTGGCCTTCCAGTGATACCACGTTTTTGTCGTTTTAGCCACCCGAACGCGATCTGAACTGACCAAACTGTTCGGACATTTCGGCGTTCAGAATTGAGTTCGGTTCGGTCAGTTCATGTTTGGATTCGGGTTCGGCCATCCGAACAGGCCGAGTTCAGGCCGAACTCTGAACTTCCGAACCGCGTTCGCCCATCCTTAACTACTCATGTTCTTACGTGTTTCTATGGCCTTCATCACCCATCCTTTATATAGTATGTTAAGTATCACGACTAACATCTGTTATGTGTAGTTTAATTCATTCCCTTTCATGTGTTCCCCAAAGAAAGACTGTGTTTACTGTGCAGTATTTAGTTTGGTAGAATTTGGAGGTTTCCTTGGTTAGGAATTTTGTGTGTGTGTTGTTCCTTTTTTGAACATACTGAGTTTGCATTAATGAAGACAGGGCCAAATAATTGCAACTCTCATTTGACTATAAGGCAGTGAGGTCTGTGATCAGGGCCGGCCTTAACACAAGGTGACCATCCTGGTCCCTGTTCTACTGAGTCCCACAAAGTGGCCCCTGATTTCACCAGGGCAGGATGCAGGGGCCCCGCGTTCTCCCAGTGGGGCCCAAATATGACACCTCTAGGGTGCCCCTAAGGGGGCAGGGCCATGGGGAAAGGGGGCATGATTACCAGGGCCCCCACATTTTATCTTTGCCCTGGGTCCTGCATAATCTAAGGTTGTCCCTGTCTGTGATGGTTATTAGTTCCTGTAGGAGTTTATTCTACAATGATAGATTGGTCCATGAAAAGGCTGTGTCACTTGCACAGAAGAACTTTACAATTGATGTAGACAGTTCTACTCCTGAGGCACAATTGAGGTGCTGACCACAATCATCATCTTGGAACTACAGGTGAGGATGAACCATTCAAAGCGCTGAAGATAAGAACTGTGACCATTAATTTGACACTATATTTGTTGTCAAGTGTTGATAAAGCAAGAGGCTACAGGGTTGAAACTTCCGTCATTAACACACTGACAATTCTACACCATCTAGGAGTAGAAAGTAGAATATATGTTTAGGGTGCTCATAAAAGCCAATATTGCCACTTTTGAAAGTATTTTAATTGTACTAAAATAACTGCATGGTCCTATTTTGTCCACACACACATTACATTACATTGGGTGTACTATTTAGATAGACAGGGAGTGGGCTGGAGCCCCAGAGTAGGCGTGTTGGTGATTCAAACCAGACCTGCACGTGCCCACGGGTATGCCTGCATTCAGACATAGCCTGGCATGCAGGTGAACCAAGTGTGCAGGCAGCAAACATGCCTTCCTCCTGCTCTGGGAAAGCCTCGGCTTGGAAACACACGGACAGGTGAGCCAACCCCATGCTCTGGGCCCGGGGCTTGCTCTGGTAATCATGGTAATGGGACGCAGCAGCAGCCACTCTGGTCGCCATTTGGTCCACTGGCATCTATGGTCTGAGTGGGATCGTATTTGGACCCAGGCTCATGGGCCCATTTAGACAGACAGAGGTTCAGTGCTTGCCTGTTGCCAGCCTGGGTTTGGTCAGCTCCCTCGGTGAGGAGCTCCAGGATCTTCTGGAGTGCTGCCTGTGGGGCTGCCTCAGAGCAGCTGTCACCTACTTCGCTTTTCACATCTAGTGGTTGCTCTTCAGACAGACAGGTCAACCAGGGGTGAAGTGGGCTGGTGCAGGTAAAAGCGGAGCTACTGTCTGTCTGTTTACACTACATATTTGCAGTGCACAAATATGAAAGTAATCCAGTGTTACGTATCTCTCTTTTGAAAACTGGTATATGATCCTGTTCGTGTTTTTCTGCTGTGCAGGGGCTAGGGAGGTCTAACATTCAGAGTCAGCAGATATAATCTTGCCACCAATTCAGGTTTCAGAGGCACAGCAGCAGGGGCGGCTGGTGGGTTTGGAGGCTGGTGGGGCAGTAGGCAGGTTCAGCTTGTGGGCCGAGGGGCAGAGCCAGGGCAACGGTAGGCGGAGCCAGGGCATAACCCAGCAGCAAGGAGTTCCCAGGGTTAACACTGGATGGACATTACATTACTGAATGCTGGGAACATTGCTGTGTGAAGCACTGCCACCGGGGAATAGAGAACCCTCTTACTGGGGTCCTGTCCACTCTCCTCTCTCTTTCCCACTGGGTTCAAATTAACCAAAGTAGACTAAAAAAGTAGATCATGTTGCCATCGCCTACCTTTATCCCGAACCCTTGAATCCTCGATTTTCATGGCATGTTTGGCCACCTGTAGTCTTCTGAAGGGGTAGGCTTTGGGACAAGTCTTCCTTCTGGCTTGGAGATCTTGGGCGGACTGAGTTAGCTCCCTGTTCTGCGACAAGCCGAATCAGAAGAGAATGAAAGGGAAGAGAAGGACAGGACAGAGGAATGGGTTTGGTTTTGGAGCATGAGAAGAGGAAGGGGGAAGAGATGGGTTCAGTGGGGAACAGGGGGAAAGGGTTTCCTTGTTGTCTGCAGCCTTCTTGTCTGTCGTGCTCCTACCTACTTTCTCCTCTGTTCACAAGGAGAGCGAGGTGAGGTGTGGAATTAAAAGTTTGGCTGTTTGACCAGCATCCCTAGTAGCTACACCACCAAAACATGTGTCCAAGCATACGGGCCCTTTTTAAAAAGTTTGGCCCTTTGGGGCTTCATTGCAAGCAAACCAGGCCCCTCTAGACCAGCATCCCTAGTAACTACACCAACAAAATGCCTGCCCAAGCACACAGGCTCTTGTTTTTTAAACATTTGGCCCCTTTGGGGCTGCATTGCCTCAAAACCAGGCCCCTCCAGACCAGCATCCCTAGTAGCTACACCAACAATATGCCTGCCCAAGCACACAGGCCCTTTTTAAAAAACATTTGGCCCTTTGTTGGGCTGCATTGCAAGCAAACTACTTTCTAGCAGCAGTGAAACAGCAAAGGGAGGGACCATTTTTAAAAAAGAGTAGCCACGACCAGTAGACCTACAAATTCACAAAATGGCCTCTCTACTAGAGAGGTGGAAGCCATTTGGTCTCTACTCACAACATCCCACCAAACTGCAAAGGACGGGGCCATTTTAAAATGCAAGGAACATAACAGCAAAAATTGGTAGGGATGGGCGAACGCGGTTTGGAAGTTCGACAGAACCGAACTTCCTAACCGAACTCGATTTTTGAACCAAGCTGAACCGAATTTCCAAACTCGGTTCTGTTCGCCCATCCCTATAAGATAATATTCCATTTAGTTCAATGGGGTTTGAATTTCCGAACTTTGTTCAGAAGTTTGGAGTTTGAACTGAACTCGAATAGTTCGGTCAACCGAACCGAATTTCTGAACTGAACTTGATTTTTGAATCGAACCGAACTGAATTTCTGAACTCGGTTCTGTTCGCCCATCCCTAAAAATTGGATTGGAAACCTTCCTCAATCCAAGCCCCTAGGTACCCCACCCAGAAAATGGACCAATTTTAACTAGGAAAGTAGCCATGGCCAGTGAGGTCCCAGAAAATGGCCACAGCCGTTGAACATGCATGGGGGAGGAGGGGGGAAACCAGCCAGCAATGCAAACACACAATAAGCAAAATCAAACCACATCTTCTTAAGCCAACCATCCTATCCTCAACACACCACAGAAGCGGCAGTGAGGAGTTACACTTGTCCCCCAAAACATGGTTCACTTCGTATCTGTTGTGGCCCCCTGCCCCTCCCCATGTGTCACACTCTCCCAGTCCACCCAACCCCCAGCCCCATTGCCCAGGCCCCAGCCAGACTCCCCATGTCCTCCCTCCCCCATGTCTCTCAGTGTCATTCACTCACTTCCCCCACTTAAGGTTGCCATAGTTGTAAATTTTTAGAAGGCACTTGTGAGATATACAGGTTGCAAGGCTGCATTGGTTTCAATACATCCCTGCAACCTGCATATCTCATTAGTGCCCTCTAAAAGCATCTATGGCAACCCTACCCATACTCCATTGCCCATCCAGACTCCCTGAGTCCCCCTACTCCCCCAGTGCACCCCACTCCACATCACCCCTCCCCATGTCTCCCAGTGCAACACCCTCCCCTGGACCCCCCCCCCCCCAAGGCAGCTGGCAGCACAATCATAAAACACACACAATCAACAGTTAAAATTCATAATGAAAACATACTATAAATTACAATTTAAAAATTAATTAAAATATGCTAAAAATACAAAAAATATACTAAAAGGGCAGAACCATATTATGGGATGATATCACATATGGTTATTACATACAGATTTGCCAATCTGTATGTAATAACCATATGTGATATCATCCCATAATAATGCCTATTATAACATCGCCCCCTCCTCCCAAGACAAGTCCCCCAGCCCCTGGGTCCCCCCAAAAAAGCAAAGGTCAAGCCCCTGCTGGGTCCCCAATGTACTCACCAGCAGCAGGACTGAGCCTGGGCAGGCTGAGCTCGGCAGCGTCTCCTCCTCCCCACTCGAGGACAGGATGCTGGGCTTGATGCTGATGGACCCTTGGTCTGACTTACCCTATACCTAACTTTCTTAATCCTTGAGATGATTATTATTAAAATAATAAAATATCTATGAATAATAAATCTAATCTAAGCAGTGAATGAATTGATCCAAAGATTCAGTCTGACCACCAGCCAGATGGCCAACTGCAAACTTGCTCTCTCTCTCAAGAACTGAGTCAAAGAGAGAGATAAATGGTGCCTGGTGGAATCACCTTTATATGCTCTCTGCAGCAGGCAGCAGCCCCCACCCTTACACCACGTGAGAGTCCATCCAGACTCAGAAAGCCCACGCTCAGAGACAATAAATTTTAAAACAAACAGTCACAAGCACTCCCCACTTCCCCCCTTTCTGTTCCACCAGCCAATAGAACACACATGTCACACACATATGTGAACACACACATGTAACACACACACACACACACACACACACACACACATACATATCCCCATGTATTGTTGCTCCCCCGAGTCCCCTCCCCCCTGCGCACAGGGCACCAAGGGCTATAGCCCATATTGCGAACTGCACTGCCGGTTTCCTCCACGTAGACCTCCATGCAAGCCTGCCCCCAGCGATCTGGCAACATGTTGCTGGTTTCCCAAACACACGCTGGACGGCACCCCCTAGCTGCCCCCTAGCGTGTTCTGTTAAGTTTTGCCCCTTGCAGGGCTCCGTCTGTCTCCCTCTGTCTCCAGTGAGGGAGGGAGGCTCCACTCCTCCCGCTCCTGTCCCCTATGCAGTTTGTGCATGCATGAGCACAGAAACATGCTCGTGCATGCATAATAGCCTAGGCACCAGGAAGTTAGGCTCCCAGAGTGGCTACACAGCCGTGCCAGCCATCGGACCACCACCGGGACTTGGGGGGGGGGGCGGGCAGACATTGCAGCACCAGCAAGAAAGGTTAGAAAACTGCTTTTTCCTGGGCACGGAGGCCAGTCGAAACAGTGCCCCTGGTGCCCTGTGGGTGGCACCACCACCGCACAGCAGGTTGTTACATGGGAACAGGAACTGCTACATGTCTGCCACCTATTTACCACTGGATTGCTCATTGTTTACACCCGCAGTCATTGTGGGAGTACTCGAAGAGCAATCCAGAGGTAGGTAGTAGTTGTTACATCTTTTGGGAGCTGAGCCCTGTAATATCCCTGCCAAATCTCCATCAGACCCCACTTCACTGGTGGGGGTGAAGCGAGACATGGCATGGATCTTGATCTCTGTTCCACAACAGGCTCAGACTGGTGGAGTGAAGCATTGTAGAGTGGGGATCAAGAGGCTCTGGCTCTGGTGGTGTGAAGTGGGATGTCACTCTGTTGGGGTGGACCACTCCCCAGGAGAGGTAGAGTTGATGACAGGAAGATTCCTGGGAACCTTGCTGCTACCTCCACCACTCCTGAGGACCACCTCTCCCGATCAAGTAACTATTGAGTAGCTGCTCAAACAGGAGTGTCTAACCAGCTACTTGTAGCTGTTATATCTGAACAGAATGTTGGCAACCATACAATGGGATGGACTGCCTGTAACTGCCATTGCTTGTGTTGCCATCCATGGATGACTATTTATATATTTATTCACATTTTTATAATAAAAACATATACAAAACACCAAATATTATAAACACCAAATATTAAAATACCAAAATCAAGTAAAAACAGGTAAATCTCCTAATCCACAGCACTCCAACCCTACCCCCATCTGCCAAATGCCCGACCAAGCAAAAAGGTCTTACATTGCCTCTGGAAGATGAATAGGCTCGGGCTTAGACAAATTTCCCAGGGAAGGGAGTTCCATAATTGTGGGACAGCCACCTAGAATTCCTTTCTAATACACCCATGGATGCAAGTCTACTGAAAGAAGTTGGGAAAGAGCAGAGCCCACTGGCCTCTCCCTACTGAACATTAGCCAAGTGAGCTGAATTGGGGTAATTTCAGACGTTATGTGCTCCTGGGTCACCACAGTGGATTCCCAACCATGGTGAGCTGGCTAACCCCCTCCCATGGTCCAGGGAGGCCCCAAACAGATGGGATGGGAGCGGGACCATGGCAAGGAAATGGACAGACAGACCACGGCCCGGGGCAGTGCAACAGACGTTACGCCGATGCCAGACCATGGTCAGAACACCCAGAAGACACCGGGGTGGTGTGGGAGGCAGACATGGCCGACTGAGGGCAAAGGAAGCCAAAAGTGCCAGAAGGCAATGCCTACACAAGGAAAACAGAAAGGGAGGGGGAGGAGGTAGAAGAGTGGCAGAGGCGGCACACACAACAGGCATAGAGAAGTTAAGGACACAGCAGAACACAGACCATACACACACGGGCGCAAACACACCTGAACAGGAAAGGAAGGAAGGAGGGAGCACACTAGGAAGATCAACACACACAGCACCATGGACATGGGTGGGTGGGGGATCCTGGGCCAAGGAAGGGGAGGGGACCAGACCGGGAACAGGTTAGGACATGGTGAATGGCACCCAGAACCCCACTGACAGCACAGGCAGCACGGGCCACCCAACAGCAACACAGACATCCCACGTCATAGGGTTCCCCACAGGGATGGAGCACAGTCACAGGGGGAGGGCACACAAGTTGGGGAAGGCACCAGAGCGGTCCGAGGCGGGTCCAGATGGCAAGGATCCCCTTTGCTGATGCAAAAACACGGCTGGGGACAGAGGCGAGCAGGAGCCTGCGGGAAGCACATGCACCCCCCTCCCAGAGGAAGCTGGGAGGTGCTGTCCTGGCCCCAAGTCCCGCACAGTCATGGAGGCACCCAGGGGGCAGACACGGACACAGGTGAGCAGGCGGCCGTGCAAGGGAGGAATACACCACGGGGAGAACTGGTAGTGATGTCAGGCAACAGGAACCAGCCAAAGGGGGGGCCGTGCACAGAGAGGCACACCACAGGCAGCGAAGGACAGGGGGTGCCCATGGAGGGGGCACAGCAACACAGGCGAGCGGAACTGAGGCAAGCAACCCAGATGCAACAGCAGCAAGACTGGAACAGTGTGGAGCAAGTGGCCAGTGCCCCGAGACGGCAGGGAGGTGAAGGGAGCACACGTTGGGGCTGTCATCCATGACACCAAAGACACAGGGGGCCTCACAGCCAGCTGCATGGGGTGCACGAAGAGGGCTGGGACTGGTTGGCTCACCAGATGCACGTAGTGGGGCCACTGAAGCATGCCCCGGCAATAACCCAACCCCACCATGTGGTGGGCAACGAGGTAGTAGGCCTCAAATGGATCCGGGCAGGCGAGCCCCATCTGAACATCAGCACGGGACCACAAAGCAGCCAGGGCCGCCAGCTCTGGTCCGGTGGGCTCCAACAAGGTATAGTCAGCAGCTGGGGGCCATGGAAGGTGCCCAAGATTCAACAGGTGGTAGTACGCTGCCCCACGCAACCACTGGTAGCCATAGGCCCCGTGGATTTAGCCAAAGAAGGAAACAGCCAGGGCAGGGACTCCCTCCTCCAGACAGCTTGTGAACCTGGCCAGGCTACACACCAAGAGGGCTGACACAGTCTCCGCTGTGGACCACGTCACATGCAAGTACCTCATCTCCAGAATGTGCCCATCGGGAAAGGGATGGAGACCCAGCGCCTCTGCAATGAGCTGGCAATCATGAGCGCCGGCCTCATAGCCATAGTACCAAAGGCTGGAACTCAGACTTGCATAGGCACCAGAGAGGATATCCGGGCAGCACAGGTGCAGTTGTACAGCCGGGGACTGCCACAGGTCAGCTAGGGCCATGGTCTCCTGGACGGTCCAGTTATGGGGGGCGTCAGGCGAACCAGGGTGCGGGAGCCCCGGGGCAGCACAGCTGACCATGGTCCAGTGGGCAGAGGGTGTGAGCAGCAAGGAAAGAGGGGCCCCACAATGCCATGTGGGCTGGGAAGGGAAGCAGGGGAGCTCCAAGGACACGCGATAAGGCTGCAGGCTGCAACAAGGCACGGCTAGGGAGTGATGCATGGGGAGCGGACCTAGCACAGCTGCAGGAACCGAGCGCACAGAATGTCCAGCAAGCACTGATAGCAGGGAGATGATGACAATAGGCAACCAGCTGCAGACCGCACTGATGGGAGCACAGGTGCACCCAGGGGCGGGGCGCCGTCTGCAGGCACACACCGGTCCGTAGCCGATCCGATCCCATTCCCCCTTCCTGTTACCATGAAGCAGTCTATAGAGCTGTTGTTGCAGCTATACCTCGTGTTTATTGTCCATAAAGTCCCCCCATGCCCTTCCCCTCCTTCCCCCCCAGCCTCGCTTGCCCTCCACTCTCCTCTTCCTTCTATCTTGCTCCATTCTGCTATGTTCCCCTGCTGCTGTGTGCCCTTTAAATCTCCCTCCCCAGTCTGTGTGTTGCACGTTGCCTGGCAGCGACGCTGCGTGCTCTTGCCACGACTGGGGATCTTTTGTTCTGATTCCGCCTGTTGGTTGGCGTTCAGTTGTTAATTTTGGCGGTTTCCCAGTGGGAATTGCTTTCACTGCGCTTCTGGGGATGGTCCCGTCCCGACCTCCGGAAGCGTGGTCGGCTTTGGCGCCTCTGGGTAATTGACCGTGGTGAACATCTGGATGCCGCTGATCAGATGTTCATGGCTCTTTGGCTGCACTGCAGAATTGACCATGATTCACTGTGGTTGACCGTGGTATTGTCATGTCTGAAATTACCCTTGGTGTTTCTGGGTGGCAGTTTAGCAATGATCATGGAGCATCCCAGTCACAGGCTACAGAACACCAATACAGATATTTTCAGAGTACCCTTTTTGCCTTTGTGTGACTTCTAATGAGAGTCTGTCAGGAAAGATCTGGAAATGTCTGCCTGAAGATAATGATTTCCATCTCTGGCACTTTCAAATGCTCTGTCCCAGAAAGAAAGAAAATAGACAATAATTGTCTGGTAGCAATCTTCAGAGTAGTGATTTAAGGTTGTTTGGAAGCTTGATAGGCTGTTGCAGCCTGCAAAATTGGCTTGAAGTATATTTGATTTTAGTCCTTTTTCTTTCAAGTAGTAGCTAATATGGTATATTCCAAATGCTACTTTCATGTGCTTTTCTAGTCAATTGGACTTCAGGGTGTCTGATATTTTTTTATTTATTTATTTATTTAATTTGTTAGATTTCTTGGCTGCCTCATCGTGCTACAGCAGCTCGGGGGGCTCACAGCATATTAAAAATATAAAATATAAAATATAATAGTATAATAAATATATAATAAATAACCACACAAGAACATTATATAACATGAATAAAACATATCCCAGGTGGAGCTGAAAAACCCCTCCCCGTCCCAACCCCCCACCCTTTACCCATCTCCTTTACCAAAAGCCTGGCAGAACAGTCAGGTCTTATATTTTCTTTGGAAAGAGAGGAGGTCTGGGGCCAGGTGGACCTCTGATGGGACGGAGTTCCACAGCTGCAGTGCTGCCACTGAGAACGCCCCCCTCATTGTCACCACCCGGGAAACCCAGGGGACTTCAAGGAAGGTGTCCCCGGCTGACGGCAGGGGCTGATCCAGGACCCGGGGTGTGAGGTGATCCTGGAGATAAACGAGGCCCAGGCCATTTAGAGCTTTGTAGGTCAAAACCAACACCTTGAATTGGGCCCGGAAGACTATAGGCAGCCAGTGCAAAGAACGCAGCACTGGTGTAATGTGCTCATGGTGACCTGTCCCCGTAAGGAGACGAGCCACCGTGTTCTGTCAGCTGCAGCTTCTGAACCATCACCAAGGGTAACACACATAGAGCACATTGAAATAGTCTAGTCTTGACGTGATGAAAGAATGGATGATGGTGGTGAGATCAGTGTCTGAGACATATGTCTGAAGTTGCTGCACCAGATGTAATTGGTGAAATGCTCCCTGTGCCATAGCTGCCACCTGGACATCCAGATAGAGCCGTGAGTCGAGGAGCATCCCCAGACTACAAATCTGGGGAACCAGTGGAGGGCAGACCCTGTCAGTGACAGATGCCACCACTCCCTTGGCCCCACCCACCAGCATTACAAACGACTCACCCTCATCCAGTTTCCCACAACTGTTAGACACCGGTTAAGCACTGAGACTGCCAGGCCCGAGTCAGTTGAAAAAGAGAGGTCATCAGCATACTGGTGACACCGCACTCCACACCCTCTGATGACCTCACCGAAAGGCTGCATGTACACATTGAACAGGAGAGGAGGCAGAATGGAATCTTGTGAGACTCCACACATGAAGTTCCAGTAAGAAGATGAACAATCACCCAGCACCACACATTGAGTTATCCAGCCAGGAAGGAATAGAACCATTCAAGAACAGTCCCGCCCACCCCAGCTTGGTCATGCAGGATATATATTTTTTAAATTTATTTTTCTTTACATTTTTTAGCCGCCCCTCATGCCTATGGCATCTCGGAGTGGCTTACAAAAAATAAAATATACAATATAAAAATTCAATAAAAAACATAAAAAGAACTTTAGCAAAATTTAAAATATCTCTCCCCAGCTACCCCACCCTCCCCTCCGAAGACCTGGGAGAACAGCCAGGTTTTGCAAGCTCGGCAGAAAGCCAGCAGACTTGGGGCCAGGCAGGCTTCCTCTGGGAGGGAGTTCCAAAGTTGTAGCATGGCCACCGAGAACATCCTCTCCATGGTGGCCCCCAGTTTTACATGGGGGATCTCCAGAAAGGCGCCCCCGGCAGACCAAAGGGGTCGCTTTGAGACGTGGAGGGCGAGGCGGTCCCTGAGAAAGGAGGGGCCCAGATGGTGTAGGGTTTTATAGGCCAGAACCAACACCTTGAATCTGGCTTGGTACGCTATTGGCAGCCAGTGCAGAGCACGGAGCACGGGGGTAATATGCTCCCGTCGTCCCATCCCTGTAAAAAGATGAGCCGCCGCATTCTACACTAGTTGCAGCCTTCAAACCAGCGTCAAGGGAAGCCCCACATAGAGCGCATTACAGTAGTCTAGCCTCAAGGTGATCAAGGCATGAATGAGGGTGGCTAGGTCAGGCCTGGAGATGTATGGGCACAGCCTCTGCACCAGATACAACTGGCGGAAAGCGGCTTTAGCCACTGCCTCCACATGACGATCCAGGCGAAGGCCCAAATCCAATAACACCCCCAGACTCTGAACCTGCTGGGCTACCGGAGGATGGACCCCCTCTATGAGGGGAGCCAATACCTCCGTCGCCCTACCCACCATCATCACTTCCGTCTTATCGGGATTAAACTTCAGTCTTCTCTGCCGCATCCACTCCTCCACGGCCTCCAAACATTGGGAAAGTACAGAGATGGCAGGACCTGGGTCAATTGATATAAGGCAAGATTTCTCCCCAGTGTCTCACTTCCATCTTTCATTCCTCCTTTCCTACCCTAATTCCCCCATATTTTCCTCTGCTTCCTGTTTAAATTGCTCTTCCATTGTAGTTTCAAGATGTTAGCCAGATGATACAGAATTGTATGCGAGAGAGTGGTGTGTGTTGTGTGTTGCTGAGGTAAAATTAATCCCTATGTAGCCTCTTCCTTTACCATCACGTTAGTATCTAATATACTGGCATGTGTTGTGGTCAGGACACTTTTCTGCTGTCCAGTTGGGATTTAAAGACAGTGGTGAAATGCTATGTATAGGTGTTTTCAAACGTTATGGTGGAGCACTGCCGTCACGACCTGGGTCGGGAACCTGCACCAGCACACGCCGGATCAGGTTGGGTCGGCTAACAAATTTGTCAGCGACTGGGCCACCAGGGAGGGTGCGGAGCTGCACAAATGTGTGGCCGACTGGCGGCCCTGCACTGCACCCAGCATCCCGCTCTCTGCCATGATGGCCAGCCACGGTGGCTGGCCATGTTGGACCTGATCTGGGCCAGGTCACAGCGGGCTAAAACACACGTGATAGCCTACTGTGGTCTGCTTTGGCCCGATCAGGCAGAACATAGCCTGGATTATGACCTGGGAGGTCTCTAGGATCACAGGCCAGGCTCGCTACTGACACGTCCGGAAGCAGTCCTGGGCGAACATCTGGCAGCACACCAACAAACGTGCCAGTGGCTTGAAGGCCAAAGCAGGCCACCATCATGTTTGTTAATACCCGATATTTCATTTTTAAGAACAGCTTCAAGAGAACAAGGACAAATATCCTGAAAGCATTTTAGATCCAGAGTGATCAGTTCAGCAAGAGTGAAGAGAAAAACTTACATTTGGAGTAACTTGTTTCTGGGTGGCATCTTGTTCCTCCATTAACCCATATATAAGAATTTAAAACTGACAATCATTTTTACAAGAGGAAGGAAGGGGTCTCTTGGCTCTCTCTGGATCTAGAATGGGGTTTAAAATGTTGGCAATCTGTGTGCTTGACTGTTCTCTGGGATCTTGCATTTTAGTGGCATAATGAAGGAACTGAAGAATCTGGCACAAAACAACCATCAAACTTTATTCAGTACAAAATCTCTTATAAAATTGTATTCCCAGTTGTTTTACAGAGCTAAACATTGAGTGAGGCTCTCTGACAAGCTGTAGTTTCAACTAATTTATAAGGGAATGTTCTTCTTTCACTCCCCAAAGGAAAAAGATCTAAATAGGAATCCTAAATACAATTTTTATAGACCTATCTCAGTAAAAGCAAGAAGGAGAAATCCCCAGATGCCAGTAACCCTGAATGCTATAGGTTTCAAATTCCAATCCCATTTCTCCATCCTCCTCCAGCAGTCATTGAAGCAAATCTGACCCAGACAATGGTATTCTCTCACCTAGTTATATACCACTGCTTTAATGCTGGAATACAGTGGGTTTTGTCTGCTGTTAGTTTCGAGAGAAAAACAAAGTGCCTGAGGTACCTCATCAGATCCAAACAAAGCATCCATATAAGCATTTTGACCACACCCGTTGTCCTACAAAGACAACCCCCCTTCACAAAGCCCTTCCAGTGCTAAACAATCAGTAACGTATAATGTTATTTCTTCCCAGGGTGCATGGGAGACAGATGGGGAGTTGGTGGGGCTGCATTTGATACCATTGATCATGAGTTGTTGGTGACTCAGCTGCGGGACCGGGCAGGGATTGGCAGAACTGCTCTCCAGGAGAACCCAGCGTGTGGTGCTGGGGGAGTTTTCATCTTCTCCCCGGGGCCTCATGTGTAGAGTACTGTAGGGTTCCATCTTATCCCCTCTCTTGTTCAATGTGTACATGCAGCCTTTGGGGAAGGTTGTTAGGGAGTATAGAGTGAGATGTTATCAGTATACTGATGACACCCAGCTATATCTCTCATTTTCCTCCGACTCAGTCTCGACAGTCTCGGTGCTTACCCGGTGTTTGTCCGCTGTGGGGGATTGGATGGGGGTGAGCTGCCTGAGACTAAATCCTGACAAGATGGAGGTGATGATTGTGTGAAGGGCTGAGGGAGTGGTGGCCCCCATCATTGATGGGGTCCGTCCTCCCCTGGTTTCTCTGGTCCAGAGTCTGGGGGTGCTCCTGGACCCACAGCTCTGCCTGGATGCCCAGGCTGTGGCAACAGGATCATTTTGCCAATTATATCTGGGGCATCGGCTTAGGCCATATGTCTCGGACTCGGACCTGGCCACAGTCATCCATGCTTTTATTACCTCGAGACTGGATTACTGTAACATGCTCTACGTGGGGCTATCCTTGGTGCTGGTTCGGAAGCTGCAGCTGGTGCAGAATGCGGAAGCCCTTCTCTTGACTGGGATGGACTGACGCGAGCATATTACACCGGTGCTTCGCTCTCTGCACTGGCTGCCGGTAGACTTCCGGGCTCAATTCAAGTTGTTGGTGCTGACCTTTAACGCCCTAAATGACTTGGGCCCCACCTATCTGCAGGACCGCCTCACCCTCCGGGTCCTGCATCGACTCCTGCAGTTGGCTGGGGGAGCCCTCCTCGGGGTTCCCCAGGGTTCCCGGGTATCTACTATGAGGAAGGCATTCTCCATGGCTGCGCCACGGCTGTGGAACTTCCTCCCATTGGAGATCCGCTTGGCTGCTGACCTCCCCTCTTTTTGCAGACAATGTAAGACCTGGCTGTTCTGCCAGGTCTTTCTCGAGGGAAATGGGGTGGGTGGGGTCGGTTAGGGTAGAGTAGGGGGGGATGGGGTTTTATGCAGCCGAGAGATCTAACAGGATTAATAGGGTCGAACGACCCCAGTCCAACTCATGGGAGAGGTCGTCGGCCAAGGCCACAAGTGTAGTCTCCGTGCCATAACCCGGATGAAAGCCCGACTGCGAGAGATCGAGAAAGTTAACCCGGTCCAAATGCCCCTGAAGCTGCTGAGCCACCACCCGTTCAATAACCTTCCCTAAAAAGAAAGTCATTCCTCTCTGCTGGTGAAGCTGACCAAAGTTTCCCACTGCAAGACAGTTCTCCCTGCTGGTAAACTGACTGGCAAAGCTCCCCCTGTAAAGCAAAACTCCTTGTGGGTGAAATTGGCAAGCACAATGTCCCCTTGCTGAAACTGGCCTGCTGCTGAAGCTGGCAGCCCAATGAAAAGACATTGTGTGTTTTTACACACACATTTCTCCTGGATGTTTGCTGTTACATCCTGAACTTGCTGTGTGTCTAAATCACTCACCCAGATCTTAAACATCCAGATCTTTGAACTTCTGCATAGAACGTCTCCCAGAACTTTTGTGTGTAAAAGGTTCTCCTGGTAAACGACTTTGGTCCAGGCAGCTGTGGTCACTTGGTTTCCATGGCAGCCTGTCATGTCTACAGCTGCAGCTACTTTAGGCTGCCTCAGGGCAGAGTTTGTGTGAAGAATGCATCCAGAAACTGCCCCAGGGCAGTGTGTGTGTGAAGAATGCATCCGGCACTTACTTGTGGGCTTGTAAACACAGAAGATTGAAAAATCCAGAACTTTAAGGTGTGTGTAAAAATGCCCAGTGTGGTGAACACTGGGACAGACAGACACACACATTCCTATTTTATTTATTTCAGGTTTCTTCTATCCCACTCACAGAGCAGCTGCTCATTTACAGATGAGGAACTGAGACTGAGATGCTGAAACTTGCCCCAAGGCCACCCAATGAGTTCATGGCTAGAGCAGGAACCCTGGCTTTCCAGGATCAAGTCTAGCACCTTATAGGCATGGGCGAACAGATCGCGGTTCGTGTTCGGCTGTTCGGTTCGGCCACGATCGGTTCGTGTGTTCGCGTTCGGCCGTTCGGTTCGGCCGCGTTCGGCTCGTGTGTTCGTGTTCGGTCGTTCGGTCGTACCTCGCGTTCGTGTTCGCCCGTTCGGTTCGGTCGTTCGTGTCTCGGCCGTTCGTGTTCGGTTGTTCGGGCAGGTCATACGTTCGTGTTCGGCCGTTCGGTTCGTTCGCCATCGGGTTGTGCGTTCGTGTTCGGTC
>QEPC01000801.1:7805077-7830198 GCA_003113815.1 Sphenodon punctatus | reverse complement strand
GTAGTTCGGTGTTCGGTTCCGTTCGGTGTGTTCGGCCATTTCGTAGTTCGGTGTTCAGTTCTGTTCGGTGTGTTCGGCCATTTCGTAGTTCGGTGTTCGGTTCGGTTCGGTGTGTTCGCCATTTCGGTGTTCGGTGTTCGGTCCGTTTGGTGCGTTCGTGTTCGTGTTCGTGTTCGGTTGTCCAAACAGGCCGAGTTCGGGCCAAACACCGAACTACCGAACCGCGTTCGCCCATCCCTAGCACCTTAGCCATTACACGACACTGGCTTTCTAGGTTAAGAGGTTGTGACTTGCCCAAGGCCACTCAATGAGTTTATGGCTAGGATGAAATTCAAACCCTGGCTTCGTAGGTCCAAGTCCAGCACCTTATTCACTATACCACATGACTCACCACACCATGGTCTCTCTGTGGCTAGCTCTTAGATTTGTGTGACCAAAAATAATGCTTCTCTCCATATTAGGCAGCTGGAATGGTGGAAAGCGTTACGTGTAGAGGCACCCACTGCAGGAGCAGTTTCCACCCCGGAAACAGAGGAAGTGAAAATAATCAAGGAAAAGCGGGTGTTTGACAGTGTCAGAGGGATCGAGTAGGGTGAGGATGGAATAGAGGTTGTTCGTGATTTTGGCAAGAACAGTCTTAGCTGATTGAAGAGAACAGAAGCAAAATTTAAGGGGGTCAAGGGCTGATGGAATAGAGCTTCCAAGAGCTTGGAAGCAAAAGGAAGGAGTGAGATGGGAGTATAATAATAGATTGCTGGTAGTTTATACATACAGGTGGAACGGTAATGGGATACTATAAGCATCTTATTAAGGTGTGATTGAACTCCTTGATCACACTTCACACCGCCTGCAGGGGTGTTACAGGGATACTTCCTCGGCCCCACTGTCAAGCATGGTAATCCCTTAAGCAACCCCCTTTGTGTCCCGAAGTATCTCTAGCCAGGAGAACCTGATACTCCCAGCCTGGCTTTAATTTGTTTCTCAGGAGGCAAGCTCTTGTAGCCTCCTACTCATGGGTGACATCGCAGCTGCTGATCTCTTCCTCTGGCTGCTCACTGCAGATGTCCCATACTGTCGGAGTCCATCCAGGCCCCACTGGTCCTCGGATGAGTCTCTCTGTCCTGGTTCAGACTGGGCTGTCTTACTCCAGCTGCTGCCCCTAGTCAGTTTCAAAGTGGCTGTGTCACCTCTAGTCAATTACGACCTCATCTACGCAGCTCTTCACTTGTGCTGTTGGGCTCTTAGTTGCTCCCTCTGGCAGCAGCTCCCTTGAGGAGCTAGCCAGCCTCTCTGCCAGGTCCTGGGCCCACCTTCCACCCCACATCCAGTTCACTTCTCCTGGCTGTGTCCCAGGAACTTCAGGTCTCAGCTGAGCCCGGCGGCCTCTCTTCCCGCACCGCCATCCAGACTTCTCTCTCTATCTGGCTGCCTGAATTCTTGCAGCTTCTTCTTACCCCAGGTGACCTCTCTCTCTCTCACTTGCGTGTCTGTTCTTTTAACTATACCACTCTCTCACCTGGGCTCTCTGGGAAGTTCTTAAAGGGGTCATGCTCTCAAACCACTTGGAGCAGGGCTGGCTCCTGCCACCTGCTACAGGGGGAATGACTAGTTCTTAATACTCGAGACTGTATATGCACATTTCTAGAGGTGGCCATGTGTATTAGTGCTAACGCATTTTACTTTTTACAGATAAATAGGTATGCTGATCATAAGTTTCAGCTGCAAAACATTGGCTAAATCGTAAGTCAGAATGACATTCTTTGTGTGTTAAAGGACAAAGGAATATGCAGAACCTGTGCCATGCAATAAAAAGGTACTCCATGCACAGATGGCTTTCTTGTGAACACCTAAAAGCTAAACCCTTGTGAATGGATAACTTCTCCCTCCCCCATCCCACCTTTATTCCTTACAACTCCACAGTAGCAGGCATACAGCTATTCACTTATCCACTTTTCCACACCATTAAGGCAGAAACAGGAGGGAAGGGCTGGGACTTTGAATAATTTATTATGGCTTCCTGCTTGTGTGTGAAAACCAATCTCTCTTTTGAAGTCAGTGGGGTTGTGCTGTTGTAAAATGAGGGCATCACTGACTGAGTCCAGCATCTGGCTAATTTATCCCTCTGGCCAGGACTGAAAAAGAAAAAAAAAAAGAAAAAACAAATACAGGAAGATTTCTTCATATACATTTACAAATGTGCATATATACTAGTAAAAGAGGTAAAGCAACACATTTTGGAAACAAACAGAATGGAAATGTATTTTAAGTTACAGTGAAAGATACTTTCCTCTATAACCCCCACCCACCACCATTGTAACCAGTGACAGAGGGTAATTTCAAGCTGAACCCTGGACCGGGATACATCTCGGATCCTGGTCTGTGATCAGACCGGCCATCCATCAGACGTGCCGGCCTGATCACAGAGGGAATCTCAGAGGGAGGAGGACTGCACGGCGTGACGTGCGACCACTCAGCTCCGTCCCCCTGCGTGTCCCTGGCCACCCGCCCTCAGGGAGATGGGCAGGTGCAACAGCCAATCAGGGCACTGCGCCCGATCACATCCCGTGGTTGGGACCCGACTCTGGGATGGGGCTGGCAAACAGACATTCATCATGGCCATTGCCAGCCCCGTCCCTTATCGTGGCCAACCTAACCATGGTTCTGGTTAGGTTGGCCATGCCTCACCGACAGAACCATGGTTAACTTTGAACCCCGCCAGGAATTCACCGTGGTGAACATCTGGCGGGGTTCAAACAGACATTGGGTGATTTCAGATGTAACAGAAATCACTGTTACATCTGGCCCCGTACCGAAATCACCCTAGTCATTCCCCGCCAGGGTCACCCCGTCACGCCGCAACAGATGTGCAGGGGGGATCACGGCGGGGAATCTGGGAGGGGGCGGGACCGCGCGGTGCAACGTGCGGCCACACGGCCCCACCCATCCACGCTCCCGCCGCCCACCCTCCGGGGAGACGGGCGGGCGGCAGGGCCAATGAGGCCACCGCGTCGGGCCGGATTTGCCACGGCCCGGGGTCCCGCTGGTGATCCCGGGCCGTGGCGCCCGACCAGACGTGACCCCGGGGTTCACCCCGGCATGGGATTGCATTTGGCACGCGGCGGCCTCCGGTCCCCCCGCTTCGGCTGCTCACGTGTCGAATGCAATCCCCAGCCGTGGTAACATCTGGGGGGAAACATTCGTTTCCCCCAACAGACGTGACGCTATCACAGCCACCACGCGGAATTGAGCGTGGTTCACTGTGATATCGTCACGTCTGAAATCACCCATTACTGCGATTGCTGCCACCACATGGGATCCACTGTGATTCAGTGTGGTGCGCAGCGATCCCGTAACTTCTGAGAATACCCAGAATGCCTCTAACTGTTAACAGGGTATGTCTTGTAACCCTGAGACACAAGATCTTCACATTTCTATCTACAAATAGAAATGTAATTTGAAGAAGCATTACTAAATTCTTCTACATCTCTGCCCTATGTTTTGCAATAAGCTCAAGTTGTACCATAGATTCCCATGCTGTTTGATGTCAATTGAGTGTGTTGTAAATGGAATTGTTGCTTCACAAGAGCACAAACATGCTGTGTGTTGCTATGTGAACTGATGGAAGGGAAGTGATGGGTTAGAACGACATGGAAATGAGCTTTAAAAAACCTTCCCATGGTTTATTTGTGGCATTTCTGTGTTCACTGAATCTCCACAAGAGTCTCTGCAATGAGCCTGTGCTCGGCAAAATTCCTCCTTAGCAAGTCCAACCAAGAATCCAGTTGAAATGTCTAACTTGTCTCTACTGATTGGCAAAGCAAGAGAAAATATTAATAAATTTACAACACACCCAATTTAGAATGATTTAGCTATCCTTTTAATTTCTGTATCTAGTTTTTGTTCTAGTCCTCTACTCATAAACCTACACATTTGTTTGGATTGCCCTTTCCTCTTATTAATTAATTATTTATTATTAATTATTTATTACTAATGAATTATATTAATTAATTATTATTATTATTATTATTATAAGCATTTCTATAGCGCCAGCTGTGTACCTGGCGCTTTACAGAACAATGAGATAGACGCAGTCCCTGCCTATGGCTTACAATCTAATAAACTTGGAGGGGGAAGACAAGGAGAGGGGACATAGGGAGAGGCAAGAGATAAAAACATTCAAGCAGATGCGAAGTGTCAGGTGCACGTGCTTGGCTTGGTTGCAGCTAGGCAGGAATCAATGGAGAGGGCAGACAGTAAGTATTGAGAGGGAAGTTCTAACAGGCGTCGGGAAAGGCAGGAAGAAATGGGTTTTGAGGAGGGATTTGAAGGTGCAGAGGGAGGGGGCGAGGTGGATGTGTCCAGGCATGGGGGGCAGCAAGGGAGAAGGGACGGAGGTGGTTAGGTGAGCAGGGGAGACGAGGAAGAGCAAGGGAGGGGACAGAGGAGGAGCGGAGAGTGTGTGCAGGAGTGTGTAAGGAGATAAGGGCTGAGAGGTAAGGGGGAGCCAGGTTGTGAAGGGTTTTGTAAGTAAATACCAGGAGTTTGTAAAGGATGCGTGTGGGAAGGGGGAGCCAGTGAAGTGAGGAGAGGAGAGGCTGCACGTGGTCGAAGCGGCGGGCTGAGTGGATGATCCGAGCAGCGGAGTTTTGGATGGAAATAAGGGGGGACAGATGAGAGACCAGCAAGGAGGAGGTTGCAGTAGTCAAGGAGAGAGATGACCATGGTGTGAACAAGGGTTTTGGCTGAGGAGACAGAGAGAAAGGGGTGAATCCGTGCAATGTTACGGAGGGCAAAGCGACAGGACTTGGCAGCAGAGTTGATGCAAGGTTTGAAGGAAAGGTGAGTGTCAAAGATGAAGCCCAAGCTATGGGCTTGGGGGACAGGACGGATGGTGACCCCATCAATAAGGATGGAGAGGGAAGAGGGGGAGGAAGGGTAGGGAGGAAAGATAAGGAGTTCCGACTTAGCCATGTTGAGCTTGAGCTGACGTTGGGACATCCAGGTGGAGATATCAGAGAGACAGTTGATGAGGCGAGCTTGGACAGAAGGGGAGAGAGGGGGGTGGGGGTGGAGAGATAGAGTTGAGTGTCATCAGCGTAAAGGTGATATTGGAAGCCGTGGGAGGCAATGAGTTTGCCAAAGGACAGCCCCAGCAAGGTGAATGTCTTAACAAAATCCAGTAATAATCAAGTAATAAGTTACCAATAGCCTGATTAGTTCCCATGCCTACCTCATTCCCTTTTCCTCCTTCCATTCACCAACTCCAAGGAAGAGATGAGCTTGCAGCTCACTCTTGAAGGCCATCTGATTCAAGGGATTTTGTACTAAGTGGGCAGAAAATTCCAAAGCCAAGTGCCCTTCATAGAGAACACCCGTCTGGTGGTTCCCCTATTTTATCTGCCATGGCAGTGTCATATCAAGCAATCATATCAGCCTTGATTTCAAATGTAGCAATCTTACATACTTGGGCAGAGGGACAGTGAGTCTACCTGGAAACTAATCAGTGCAGATCACTGATGTCACAAGCTCCCAATAACACTCCACTCTCGAGTCACTTAGTTATATTGTGCACTCCTGTCCTGTGCACCTCCCTGTAGAGCATACTTCAGTAGCCTATGGCAATGGCATCTGTAGCAAGGTCTGCCCTCACCCCAGGCCACGAGCCCCTTGGGCTTCCATATCCCCACCCTACAGCAGTATTGTCTGGACCTCTCAATCATCCCAAGTTTTCCAGCACAAGGATAAAACAGAGCACGTGAGAAAGAATTCCAGGATAGACTGTGTGTAGACCACTTTAAGGTGTAAGGCAGGGGTGGGGAATCTCAGGCCCAGGGGTCAAATGCGGCCCCCAGCAAGTTTTTATGTGGCCCCCTTCCAGTGTCTGGATCTGGCTCCTGGATCCAGTCTCTATCCCCAAGCACTGACAAACTGAGCTCAGGATAATGGAGCAGAGAGGAGGGCATGCACACAAGGGTAGGGGACAGATCCATGGCCCAGATCCATCATCAGGTCCCTCCTTTGTTTGAATACACCTGTTAAACACCCCTGCCCCCAACATCTATGTGGCCCTTTGTCAGGGACAGGGAATGTGGGTAGGGAAGGAATGGACCTAGCCCTAGATCTTATTGACTATTCCCCCGCACTCGCACTAACACTGTCGCGTTCCAGGGGCTGCTGTTCTGCAGTATTAGAATATGACCCCTCAGAATCTCGTGTGGCTTCAATTCTCCAGGCGGAGTAACAGCCAAATCATCATAGGGGGGGGAAAGGAGGTAGAACGCCCAGAAGCAGCCCCCGCACAACCACACCCCCGTTCGTGCTCTTACCCTACTCACTAACTTGTGCCTAAGGGTAGGACCACAGTGGGTGATGGTGAAGGAATAGGGAATAAGAACCTGGGAATGCAGGGATGAATTAAGCGCAGCTGTGGGACCAGGGGGAAGGAAAGGGCCCAACAAGAAGGAAGATCTTAGTGCCCCTGGAACCCAACTCACACCCCCCACCACTGTATAATATCCACACTCACCGTTCACTCACTCTTTCACTCACTCACTCGTTCAGTCACAGTCACTCTTTATCCACGATTGTCTTTCCTGATAATCCTTTTCTCCACACAACAATGTTCAAGCAACGAGGGGCCGGTCTCACAGCGAACTGATCTCCGGCAACGCTGAGCCGGTCCCGTGCCCTTTTAACTCCCTGGCTCCGCCCCTTTCGCCGCGCGGATACGCGCAGAGCGCCGCAGCATGCCTCTGGGCTCCACCCTAATTGGCCTCAGCTGGGAGAGCACCGTCGGCCGCCGAGGCGGCCCCGCAGCGCCCGCAGGCGTGGGGGCCGGCCCCGTTGTCAGAGGCGCACGCCGCCGGGTGCGGCCCGCGCCGCAATGTAGATGATGGCGGTAGCGCCTCCTGACACCCTTGGAGCTTGTACTAATAATATTCAGTGTGACCCCCAGGACAGAAGAGGTTCCCCACCCCTGGTGTAAGGGATGAGTAAAGTGGAGAATTAGATCAATCTGTACACTCCAACCCATATATAACTAAAAACATCCATATTCTCATGCTGAGCACTCCTACTACAGCATCAGCAAACGAGTCTTCCTTCCTCCACATAGGCCCTTTTCACACAGACACTCTTAACACGGATAAAATGGGTGTTATATTTTATTATACATGTTGCAGGGCTGCAGGTGCGCTCTATGGATGCCCTGCAACATGTATAATAAAATTAGGGATGGGACACCAGGGAGAATACCGGATACACTGGTATTGGATCTCCCCAGTATCGGATTTACTGGTATCGGCATACCGGATTTTTAACATTGGCCGCTTTACCGGTTTTTTTACATTGCGACCATTCACTTCAATGGCCACAATGTAAAAAACCCGGTAAAGTGCCCAATGTTAAAAATCCAGTATGCTGATACTGGTGATTATCGGATTAATCCGATATACCTGATTATCGAGTGTATCGGATTTATCTGATACCGATATTCCCACCCCTAATAAAAATGTAACACCCATTCTATCAGTGTTAGAGTGTCTGTGTGAAAAGGGCCAAACTCATTCCTCTTGCTTTCCCACTCATATTCATGAAGCCTTCAAAAAATCTAAGCTCAGTGGGGCTATTTGTTAGGGTATTTCAAACTTGTGATCTTGTCTTCTTTCATTCCACTTGTTAAAGCTTTCCAATTAAAGTCTCACCTGTAAATAAAATAAGTAATAATAATAATAATAATAATACAGTACAGTGACAATAATACAGTCACTGGTACGGTGAGAAGGATATGGAATGCCACAGATACATTTGGATAAATGTCCAATAGATCGTTCAAAGCCAAGAATTGTAGCATTTCCAGTGGTGTTATGTTGTCTTTAGTGCAACGTAAGAGTAGCGAGAGTTCGCTGTGGAGTCCATCATCGTCAATGCCACTAGAATCTCCATGCTGGAGAGCCACCTGGAATTCTTTACAATGTTAAAGCTGTTCATTGGATGGCATTTCCTTCAATTTTCCAGGTTTATACAAAAAGCCAAAATGATCCACGTAAACTTTATAAAGCTCAAAGCATTTCTGAAAAGACTGCATTCCACAATCCACTATCGCAAGAAAGTACTTGTGATGAAAGCCCTCTTCCCCACTGGCAACTGGAGCAACTTCTCCCTCATATGAAAAAAGCCTCTTTTTCTTTCGAACTCACACCTTTAGAACTTACACCTTTTGTAGTCCGACATTCTTGAAATAGAGGTTCAATGCCCATCTGTTCTGCTATTCCTTTGGTAGTTGTTACAGAGCCAGCAACTAGAGAATGGAGCAAATCCGTTCTCATGATACTCTTGGAAAAAAGTTAGCACAGATTTCAAATGTGTGGAAGCTAAGTCAATTTGCATTGTTGAACTTTGTAAGATTTTGCTTACACGGTCGACGACATTTATTTATATATTTTTTATTTATTATTTATTTATAATATATTTTTATCCTGCCCCTCCTGCCCACAGGGCAGCTCGGGGTGGTGAACAACAAATTAAAACAATAAAACAATAAAAACAATGTAAAAGTTAAAAATCCATGCATTTAGTGCAGGGGACGGGTAGAGGGAGGTTTTTTTTATGAGGTTTGTTGAGAGGGTGCAATCTTTACACCATTGATGCATTGATTGAGTGCAGCAGGGGAGTGACTTTCTTTAGATTCTAAGCTCCCCGGCGCAGGGACCCTGTCTATTTTCAACAGTTGGAAATCATCGGATTAATTGCTGGCACTATATAAAATCAAGGTAGGGAAAGGAAATGGTCCAAGCACTAGGGATGTGCGAATGCGGTTCGGGGGTTTGGCATTCAGCCTGAACTCGGGGTGTTCAGCCCGTTCGTGAACACCCCAAACCTGAACTGCCCCCCACCAGAACTGGCCAAACAAAGTTGGGTTCAGAACCTGTTCGGGTGGGGGGGCGGGGGACAGGGGGAAACCCAGTTTTCCCTCCCCACTCCTGGCTGCACAGATAGAAGGGGCACCGGGGCTCACCTCCCCCCCCCCACTCTGCCCAGCCTTGTAATTTTTTTTTTTTTTAAAAAGACCTGAAGTGCTCCAGAACGCCACAGACCTGGACCTGCCACCACTACCGCTGCCACTGCTGGACCCAGGTCTAGAGCCTAACCTACCTGGTGGTGCCGGGGCTCCGGCCCTGGGTCTGATGGCAGCAGCGGCAGCAGCAGCAGGTCTGGCAGTGCTCCAGAGTGCTTCAGGCCTCTACTAGGCCTTCTGGGTCATGTGATCCAGAAGGCCTAGTAGAGGCCTGAAGTGCTCCAGAGCGCCACCGGACCCGCTGCCGCTGCCCCTGCCGCCGCTGGACCTGGGGCTGGAACCCCGGCACTACCAGGTAGGGTGATCCCTGGGGTGTTTAAAAAAAAAAAAAAAAAGTTTTATGAGGCTGGGCAGAGTGAGGGGGGAGGTGAGCCCTGGCCCCCCTTCCACCCGCACAGCCTGGAGGGGGCAGGGGGGAAGGAAAACCGGGTTCCCTGCTGTCCCCTGCCCCCCGTCTGAATGGGTTCAGCCCCCCTGAACAGGTTCGGGCCAAACAGCCAGATCCCTAACGGTTTCGGGGGGGTGTACCCCGAATGGGCCGAAAACTGAACCCCCCGGTATTTGCACATCCCTACCAAGCACATACAGCAAGTCAGTGGCAGAGTCAGGATGAGAATCCAGAAGTTTGTCTCACAGTCCCATGCTCAGTTCACTAGAAAAAAATTCCTTGCCAGACCAGAAATAAGACACAGGTCAGCCCAGGGGGCTTACAATCTAAGGAAGACAAGTGTGAGGGGAACACAGGGAGAGACAGACACACACATATTCAATTTTTTACTGATGGGGAATTGAGGCTGTAAAATTCCATATTAATTTCAAAATTCTGCTTGGCCCCACCTTCTGTTTGCTTGTCCCCGCCTACTGTTGGCCCCTCCCACCGCCCCACCAACCTTAAAAAACCCCAGCTGCCACTACTCTGTTCTGTCTCGTTTTATTGAGCAGCACTTCTACATTTTTTATACTGCTTATTCACGCCAGCCAGCATTTCCTGAATGGCACCATATGTAATCTTTAGTGTTTTGGGGGAGTGGTTTGGGGTGGTCTATTCTGATTTGGGGAAGGACAAACTTAGTTTTCCTTTATCCATCTCTCCCTGCTTCACATATGTTAAATATGAATCTCCTTGCCTTCTGGTGTAATTGTAAGACCTGGTTCTTCCACCAGGTGTTTAGGTGGGTTTTTTATATAAACCGTGAATATTAATATTTTTTGGGTGTTTATATTGTATTTATATCTTTTTATTCTTTTTGTGAGCTGCCTCGAGTTGGCTTCGGGTGAGAGGAGCGGGATATAAATGGTAGAAACAAATAAACAAATAAATAAATATATATTTTTGAAGCACAGAGGCATAATGTTTAGCTTCTCCATACTCTGTTAAGTCAGTCCTTTGCAGAATGCCTTTCATTTCTGTATATAGTAAATGAGTTGCAGTGGTTGGTTCTGATGCTTTCCTCAACTGGAGGAGGTCCTCTTAATTGCTCTAGCTGGTGGCTCAGTACCAGGTGCATTTTTTCCAACATATTCCATTTCTCTTTTGTCAATCCAGTTATCAGAGGTATAGCAAAGTTAAACAGCGGTCTGATAAATCCTCCAGATTGCTTCACCAGCTGTCTCTATCTTAAGAGACATCTTTTTATTAGAGAGGGGTTTTATAAACTTTTGCTTTTTACTTAGTACCCTCACCTGGTGAATATAAGAGGGATAGTTCCTTTTATTTATTGAGAGAGATCTCTGAGATGGCTGTTACTAAATCATCAGAAGCTGAGCACAAAATAACTTTCTTCTGTTGTCTTGATAAATAACTTTAGGAGGCACAATTTTTTCCCCAGGTGGCTAGACATGTTAGGGGGCAGGCCTAAGCACCTGAAAACCTTTCTGATTAGTCAAGGGCAGTGGGTGGGAGTTCTTAGAGGGGTCACATGACCCCTTTCTACCATGTTATCCTACCCCAGAAATGGCATGCAATTGGCTCGGCCCCTCTCTTTAGGGGGTAAGCCTATGGTATAAACCCTTTTCTAATTGGTTAAGGGCAGTGGGAGGAGTTGTTAGAGGGGACATATGACCTACTTTCCTAGTCAGAGTCATGTGACACATACCCCAGAATTTTTACCCCCGGGGAGGAGGGACTTCCAGCACCTGTCACCCACCATGGGGTGCTACTTCCCTTGAATGAGACAGAGATTATATTTGATTGATGGTGTACCCCCATACTATTTATGTGAGTAGTGTTTGTTTTACCCAGTGGACCACAATATGAACAAGATTAAGCAGAGCAGTCATTAAGACCTTATGCTTTCTTACCTCTCTGAACTGATCAAGTAAGGACTTTGACTTCACTTTCCAACGTTGTCAGCAGGGCTGGCCTTAGGAGATGCGGGGCCCAGGGCGGTGGTGAAACGTGGGACCCCAACTTTCCCTCTGGCAGCCGGTGGACCTAGGGGCACTCCCCAGCTCAGGGGAGTCACTACCCAGTCGGGGGATGCTACCCGGGTCAGGAGATTCAGGGGGGGCGCTATCCGGGCCTGGGGTCGGGGTCGGGCAGAGGGGCGCTCCCCTCTGCCCATCCCCAATCTCAGTCATTTTGCGGACACTTACCCCATATGTCGCTGTGGCATCAGCGTCCTGGACCCTGCGTCGGGCCCTCTCGCCAGCTCCCTGTGTCTGCTGCTGCACCACCTGCTGCCACCGGAAGTTGCGAGGGAGTGTGGGAGAGGCGGGGCCTCTGCCTCTCCCTCACTCTATGCCCCTCCTTCTGCTGCCTGTCTGTCTCAGCTGGGGGGGGGGTGAGAGAGAGAGAGAGGCAGAGGCCCAACCTCTCCCACATTCCCCCATGCCGAGACTGACAGACAGCGGAGGGGGGCCCACCCACGGAGTGAGGGAGAGACGGGGTCTCTGCCTCTCCCTCACTCCCACTGGCCCCCTCCGCTGTCTGTCAGTCTCGGCCAGGGGGAATGAGAGAGCGGCACAGTTCAGGCAAGCATTTGTTGTTCAGGCGAGCATTTTTTTTTATGATGGTAAGGGTTACAGTCCTTCACCTCTTGAAATCAGTGGCAAAACTGTCATTGACTTTAATAGTCAGGATTGCATCCTATGTGTTTTGTGCCTTATGGAGAAAGGTGATATGAATTATATAGTCATGGACTTATTTTTTCACTTCTAAATTTTTTTGTTTATGCTTGTATCAGTTTCCATGGGAACAAAGAAATACACTAATAATTAGGCTATTCTCAAATCAGCCCTATAAATGCATCCAAAAGTTGCAAAATAGCCATAAATGTACAAAGAAAGAAAAGTTTATATTATTTAGCTTTCCTTAGTTACTGTTACTATTTGCTCATGTTTTAAATGTTTTGTAATTGCAAAATGCTGAGACAAAACTGTAGGCGCAAACAACCCTGTTGGCGGCAAGTTTAGGATAATAAACTCATCAGTGTTATTTTTATATGCAAGTTCAACTCAGCTGCATGCCATGAAGCACAAGGAAAAGTTACTTGCTTAGTACCTTGTTTTCTTCCTCCAGAAGACATAAAGGTAAATAATGGGTGCATTTGGATCCCATTCTAAACTGCTAATTAAACCCATTTACAATTTACATAGTTTGAACTAATTGATGCTTTGTTCAATTAGACCCTTAGTTAGACCCAGTATGTTATTCGGGGTATGACATTTTTACCTTTTTCTAGCTCTGTCAATATACTCCTCAGCAATTTAAAAAGAAAGAAATAGGTATTGCTGCATTTCTTCTGCACCTAGAACTATCACTGTAATTAGCAAGAACTTTTATTATGCAAGGAATATCGCAATGGATTCCAACTTTTGTTTAGCTGGTACCTTCTCCAAGAGGTTGCATGTTGAATACTTTCTATGGACAGGCCACAAACCTGTCCTCCCCTCCTAGGAAATGTTTAATTTAGGGCTGTGCACAGGGTCTAGTATTTATATTTATTAGTTGTTGTTGTTTTACTTTTATGATGGTGTTTTGGGTTTTTTTTGTGTCGGAGTGCAGTGTGCTTATGTCAGTTTGAGAGATGTATAGGGAAGGGTAAACTACATTTTTAGAAGTGCTGTTAAGTCTGCTACCAGTTTAGAAAGGGTGAATTAAAAGTGTATTTTAGGTAGCGACATAGTCTGCAGATGTTCTGCAGGTGGCACTGGGAGTAGCCTTGGTAGTGATGAACCCATAATGTGTGTGCACAGACACACAGACACAGAAACACAAGCTAATTGGCAAGGCCCCAAAGCAGTCCTCAATCTGAGTTTTCATCAGACATCTTTTTAATATACATTTCCCATTTATTATTACATGCTATGTCAGCTACATGATTTATGATATAATGGCGCATTTTACAATTAAACAGCACTGTTTACAGTAATTCCATATTGTGAACATTTGAGATTCCAAGACATTGTTTTTAGGCAGTCTGGTACTAATATTTGACCCTGTAGGCAAGATGAATTTATGTATTAATCCCTGCTTGTTTAGTTTGTCCCTTCTTACATGGCTTTATTTCTTCCCGTAGGGGAAATACAAGACCAAATCAGTTGTATTAAAAAATAATTAAATGGTTGTACAACTGTTGGCCTGATTTCCTAATCAGGCTTGTGACATTTTTTTCTCCAGCACCAAAGTAATGACCAGAATTTCATATATGTCAAGCAACCAGAATAGCATCATAGGATTGGAAGGTACCTCAAAGGTCAGCAGCTTTTGTATGTCATCAGTGGGTATTAGCCAAGTTGGTCAGAAGATGTAATCAGGGATGGGGAACCTTTCCCCTCCTAGGGAGTCACTTTGAAAGCTGAGGGCCATATAGAAGCTGGGGGCGGGGGTGTGCTCAGGAAAGGAGGAGGACGCGGATCATGGATTAGTGCCATGGATCTGTCCCCTACTCATGTGTGCATGCCCTCATGTCTACTCCCTTACTGCAAGCTCATTTTTTAAGCACTTGGGGATAGAAACCGGATCAGGGGCCAGATCAAGGAACTGGAAAGGAGCCACATAAAAACTAACCATGGGCCACATTTGAACCTCAGGCAAGAGGTTCCCTACTCCTTAAATAATCTTCTCTAGCTACCAGAAGCTGGGTGTAAATGAGAGGGATTGGGCCACTCTGTATATCTCCTGTTTGTACACTTCCTCAAAAGCATTGGTGCTTGTCTCTGTCAGAGACAGGATACTGGACTTGAGGAATCATTTGTCTGACCTAGTATAACAGTTCTTATGTTCAGAGGGTACATGCAGTCCATCTATATATACTCCTCTGTGTAAACTACAGTGGCCATGTGGGTACCTACAAACATGATGGTGGCATCGTCATCCTGCCCAGGGATGGGGGTGGGACTTCCCCTGGCCAGGTGCACTTTGACCGCAGGAACAAACATCCCCGTGGTCTGACCTGGCTGGAGTGGAGGGGCGGGGAGTGACATGTGACTGCTCAGCCATGCCCCATACTCATGGTGTCAGCTCACCCATCCCCTGTCATGACGGGCAGAGGTCTATGGGCCCGCTTTGTTCTGGGCCCACATTTCCAGCCCAGCCGCCACCATGGGTAGGGTTTGTTCCAGGCCCACATCTGGCAGGCCTGGAACAAATGTTCCCGCATCGCACTGTCCCAGTCAGGTCGAAGCAGACCAAACTCGGCTGGTGTGGTGTCTGTTTAACACCCCGATTAGCTTGAAACACTGAAATTGGTTCCTACAGGTAAAACTCCTTTTCCTGATAAATGCATGCACAGGTAAAACCACCCATTTTAGACTAGAGCGTATTTGCATGGCCTACTATTTGATATGGTACAAGCCTCAGCACACAAGCTCTGGGGTGGGGTGGGGTGTTATAAAGTTCTATTGCCAGTGGAACTAAATCAACATAATTGCCTCCCACAGTGATGCCATTATTCTCTTCTCAAACTGCCTTCTACATCAAGCCTTTTGAGGAAGGTGTTCTGTTAAATGTTGCAAAATCAGAAACCCTGCTGTAGTACAGTAATGCTGCATTCATGCCAGGAGCTCTAAGCTCCACTTCCTCTGCTGCCGTTTTGATAGAAGGGAGTAAATTCTTTTCCTTTTCATCTTTCTCTTCTTACATAAGAAACTCCAGACAATGTAAAAACCCAAGGGAGGCTTTAGGGTGCACAGTTCATTATTACACATGGGACTTTAGATGTTCACAGGTAGAAAACAAAGTTCCAGTGTGTGTGCTGAGCTGTCTGTTATAGGGAAATCGGAAAAGAGAGAGGAAGCTTTTTGCCCCTACTGTTTAAAAATTGAGTCAACCAGGGGTGGGGAACCTTTCCTGTCCCAGGGGCCATGTTGAAAATTAGTACATGCTCCGAGGGCCACATAGAGGTTGGAGATGGGGGTGCTTAATGGGTGCATTCAAGAAAAAGAGGTCCCAGAGATCATGAATCTGTGCTGTGGATCCGTTTCCTACCCTTGTTTGCAGGCCCTGCTCTCTGCTCCATTAAAATGGACACTGGATTAGAGACAGTAGGAATTGAGCAGGAGGTGATGGAGACGCTGTCTGGTCCATCTTTGTGGGATGGGTTTCAGGATGTGACGCCAGCCGATGCTGTGGAGATCCTGGGGTCGGTTAGGGCCACCAGTTGTGAATTAGATCCCTGCCCGTCCTGGTTGGTGAAACCTTCAAGGAGATATTGGGGATGGTGCTGGTGGGGTTGTCAACTCGTCCCTTCGGCAGGGGAGTTTGCCTCCCGGTCTCAAGGAAGCCGTGGTGCACCCCCTGCTGAAGAAGCCATTTTTGGATGTGGATGCACTCGCCAGCTACCGACCCATCTCTAACCTTCCGTTTTTAGGGAAGGATATTGAACGGGTGGTGGCCTTGCAGCTCCAGGCTCACCTAGACAGCATCGGTTTTCTTGACCCTTTTCAATCAGGGTTTCGGCCCGGCAATGGTACGGAGACGGCGTTGGTGGCCTTGGTGGACAATCTCCACCAGGAGATGGATGCAGGATGTTCGACACTACTGGTCCTGCTAGATCTCTCGGCCGCATTTGATACAGTGGACCATGGGCTGCTGTTGAGATGGCTGCGTGACCTGGGGGGTCTGGGTGGGTTGTCCTGGGGGCAGAAACATCTAGCCCCCGGGCCCTGGACTGTGGCATTCCGCAAGGTTCAATCCTGTCTCCTTTACTGTTTAATATATATATGCAGCCCTTGGGGGAGATCGTGAGAGGGTTTGGTGTGCGTTGTCACCAATATGCTGATGATACCCAGCTTTACCTCTCTTTTTCAGCTGACCCAGGCTCTGCCGTCTCCGTGTTAGCTCAGTGTTTGGAGGCCGTGGTGAGTTGGTTATGGCAGAGAAGACTGAAGTTCAATCCCCATAAGACGGAAGTGATGGTGGTAGGCCGAATGGGGGAGGTGTTTCCCCCTCTTGTGTAGGGGGTGCGCCCCTCCGTGGCCCAGCAGGTCTGGAGTCTGGGGGTGTTATTGGATGCAGGTCTCTGTCTGGATCAGCAGGTGGATATGGTGGTGAAGGCGGCATTCCGCCAGCTGTATCTGGTGTGGAGGTTGTGCTCGTACATCTCCAGACCCGACCTGGCCACTTTGATGCATGCCTTCATCACCTTGAGGCTGGAGTACTGTAACGCGCTCTACATGGGGCTTCCCTTGACGCTGGCTCGGAGGTTGCAGCTAGTGCAGAATGCGGTGGCCCGTCTCCTAACATGGACGAGCCGACGAGAGCACATAACACCGGTCCTCCGTGCACTGCACTGGCTGCCGGTAACGTGCCGGGCAAGATTCAAGGTTTTGACTTTGATCTATAAGGTCCTATATGGTCTTGGACCTGGATACCTCAGGGACCGCCTCACCCTCTGCGACTCAGGATGGACCCTTCGGTCTGCTGGGGGCACCCTCTTGGAGGTCCCCTGTGTAAAGCAGGAGGCTACAATGGAGAGGGCATTCTCGGTGGTTGGGTCCCAGTTATGGAACTCCCTCCCAGAGGAAGCATGGCTGGCCCCGAGTCTAATGGCCTTCCGTCGGGCCTGCAGATGGTGGGTTGAATTTTTGTAGGGGGTCTTTTAAAATTGTTTTAATAATGATATTGTGGATTTTATGTTTTAATAATTGTTTTACATTGTTGGAAGTCGCTTCGAGATGCCGTGGGCATGGGGGGGGGNAATAAAATAAAATAAAATAAAATAAAATAAATTAAATACATAATGAGCTTAGCTTTTCAGTGCTTGGGGGTAGAGACTGGATCCAGGGGGTAGATTCAGGCACTGGGAAGAGGTCGCATAAAAATTTGCTGAGGGCCACATTTGGCCCTGGGGCCTCAGCTTCCCCATGCCTGATCTAAACCATCATTAATTCAGACTAGAGGCAATACTGCATGGTGGCTTCATCTCTTGTTGTGGTCTTTCTCCTATTGGATGGATGTATTGGTCCTTAGGCAGGGGTGACCAAGCCCTACCCCCATGGCCCATACTTTCAGAGATCCCATACCTCTCATCAGCAAGGTCCTTGGAGTGCTGCCACTGATGCTGCTCTTGAGGAGGATTTATTATTATTTGTTATTTATATGGCACCAGCAATATACCTGTACAGTTGTGATAAGAGACAGATCCTTACACCTAGGGGTTTGCATCTGGAAGTTAGAATGGTAGAATGGGTGGCGGGGCATGGGGGAGTGATGACAAAGGGGAGGAAGACATAGGGAGAGACAGGGAGATGCTCATGTTGCTGAAAAATCACAGAGGCACACACTTAACTTAGTTAGAGATAGTATAAAAAGAAGTACAAACAAGGAATCTATGAGAGGGAGGAGAAAGAGAGGAGCCTGACAGAAGAGGTAGATTTTTAGGAGGGATTTGAAGGCTGGCAGGGAGGGAGCAGGGCCAGCCTTACCACGGGGCAGCCGCCCAGGGCCCTGTGCTTGGGGGCCCCCCGCGGGTTTGGGTTCAATTTTTATTTTATTAAAAAAAATAATAGAAAAAATTGGGATCTGGGCAGGGGGGCAGCAGGAGTGAGGAAGAGGCAGAGGCCCCTCCTCTCCCACACTCCATGCCCCCCCCCTCTGCCTGGCATAGTCTGTCTCGGCCAGGGGAAATGAGGGAAAGAGAGGCAGAAGCCTCACCTCTCCTTCATTTCCTGTGGCCGAGAGACACTGACAGGCACTGGGGGTGGGTGGGGGGGGGAGGGCACCCACGGAGTGAGGGAGAGGCAGGGCCTCTGCCTCTTCCCTCACTTCTGCCAGAAATGAGGGAGAAGAATGCAGAGGCCCTGCCTCTCTCTCATGCCACTGGCCCCCTCCGCTGCCTTGCTGGCTGTTTCGGCAGGGGAAATGAGGAAGAGGGGGGCCTCTGCCTTTCTCTCCCTCATTTCCACTGTGCCAGACAGCAAAGGGTGGGAGGGGGGTTGAGCCTGGTGCGGGGCCCAGGCAGGAGGCGGTGGTGGTGACGACGACAGCGGATCAGGTAAGTGATCTGATTCAGTTGCTGGAATCTGAATGGCCATCCCTGAGCCCAGGCCTGGGAGCGCCCCCTGACCCGGGGAGCGCCCCTAGGCCCGCCGGCCACCGGCGGCAAAGTTGCCAGCAGAAGATATGGGTCGGGGCCCCGCATTTCTTTCCCACCCTGGGTCCCACTTAAGGTAAGGCCAACCCTGGGAAGGAGCAGCGTATGTGTTCAAGGAGTGATTCTAGGAATAGAGGGAAGTGTGAGGAAAGGGACAAAGGTGGTATAGGGAGCAAGAGATTCCAGGGTGGGTGGGAGTAGTGACAGAGAAGGAACAAAGTTCTCAGGTGAGAACATAGTGGAAGATGAAGGTAGAAAAAAAGGGAGGAATAAAGCCATGAAGAGCTTTGAAGGTGAAGACTAGAGTCTGAATAGTAAAACTATTATCCACAGTTAATATCTGCCATTCCAGATAGTCTGGTGGTTATTCAGCCATCAACTGATTACTGTGATGGCTAACCAAGGAACCAAATAATACTGCAACAGTTAACCCGTTTGCTGTATTACCACAATAACACATAACTAAATGTTACTGTTACTAGTGTGAAATGAGGTCCAGAAGTAGGGAGGGAGTAAAAAGGAAAGGAATTGTGGATAAATAGTAAATGGCAATAAAGTAAATGGCAATATTATTTTATTTATTTATTTATTTAATTCAAATTGTTATCTCACTCTTCACTCAAAGTCTCGGGGCGGCTTACAGAAATATAAAATACAAACAAGGAAAAAACATATATAAAACCATATTAAAACCATTAAAAAACATAACCCCCGCATGCTCCTCCACCTCATTCCACACAAACCTATCCCACACCCTGCTCGTATGCCCGTCTCACCGAGGAGCCACATGGCTTGTTTCCCATTCCCTAAAACCACCCCAATCCCCTATCCCTGCTTGCCAAATGCCTTTTCAAACAAAAACGTCTTATATTGTCTCCAGAAAATGCTTAGGCTCAGGCTCGAGGAGCCACATGGCTTGTTTCCCATTCCCTAAAACCACCCCAATCCCCTATCCCTGCTTGCCAAATGCCTTTCCAAACAAAAACGTCTTATATTGTCTCCAGAAAATGCTTAGGCTCAGGCTCAAGCAAATGTCNGGTATTATGCAGTACTGTGGTAAACTGATAAAACAGTTTATTTGCCAGACAATGAACGGATACTGTTAGGTCCTTTCTGGAGCAGGTCGGATATTGTGAATCTGACTCAGGGCTGGCCTTACCATAGGGTGACCTGAGTCAGCCACCCCGGGCCCCACTCTCTCTGAGGGTCCCGCAGTGGCCTTTATTTTCACCAAGACAGGTTGTGGGTGTGGGTGGGGGAGGGGGCACCACTCCCTCTCAGTGGGGCCCCAAACATGACCACCCTCAGGGCACCACAGAGGTTACCCCCAGGGAGAGGGGCCACCAGGTTCCCCACATTTTATCTTCGCCCTGGTGGTAAGAACTGGGAGGCTGCAGTATTTAAGGCTAGAGATGACACGAGAATGGACTAGAATCTGGGCAGTTGAAAACAGTAAGGAAGGGTCAAATTTTATTCAGAAAGGAATGACAGGCTGTAGGAACAGACTGAATCAAAGATGTAAAGGAGAGGGAAAAGTCAACAATGATGAGTCATAGGCTTTAGGCATTACCCTCGCCCACTCCAAAGTCTCCTGCTCCCTAAACCATCTTTGCCCTTTGTCCTGTGCTGCCTGCTATGCTTGGAACTCCCTCTGCTCCCTTTCTCACAACCACCAAATCCCTCCTAAAAACCTCTCTCTTCTTTCAGGCTTTCCCTAGCTCCTCATTTCCCACAGGTTGGATCCTTCTAATATTCTTTCTACTGTCTTTTGTTTTGGGGTTCCCTTCACCCGTGTAACTAAACTGAGCATCTGCCCCAGCGACTTCTTTACTTCATGAATGTCTCCCTGTCTCTCCTGCTGTCCCCCTCTCTCCCTCATCCATCCTAGGTTGTAAGCCCCAGAGCTGGGACCTGTCTCTAACTAATGATTGCTCAGTGCCAAGCACATTGCTGGCTCTACATAAATAAACAAAAAATAATAATAATAAAATCTATAATATTCAATGGAGAATGAATATATTACGAGTTTTGTAATCTCATTGTACATTTCAAAATCACTGCTACAATGGAATCCAAATGCACCTTTTTATTTATTTATTTTTCCAGATTTCTCCATGTTGAGGAATTAAACTTTGAATGATTGTATTACTCATTCTTTTACAAAAGGGATTTTCCGCTAAGCCATTTTACCATAGGCCTAGCAGACATATTTAGGCAAATGAAGACAAGAGATGCAATGCTGAGTGGATTAGCAAACACAAATGCTGCGAGAACATGCAGTGTTAATTTGTGTGTGGCGGAGGGAAGTAACTCCTGAACACTCATTTAACATTCACAGGGGACTCGAGCCATGGTAGCGCTAATGAGATTGCTGCAAAAGGCCAAAGAGCAGCAAGAATTTCACTAACATTGGCCCAGTTCCTCTCACTGTAATTGTGTGAGTGTGATGCATTGTGGCATTCTACTTACGGAGATAATTCACTTATGTTGTTCACCTGGGTCAATAGAAGGATGGCTACAGTCACATCATACTGGATCTTATGCAATTTCTTTTATTCCTATATTCTCTTGTTTAGCTGTGAAAATGAAATATGATTTTGCATCTTTTTCACTCCTGCACATCAGGATTCTCCTGAATCCACAGAACTGCATCGGTGTAATGCCTTTGGACTTATAGAAGCAGATCAGACAGTTAATCCATCAAGTCCAGCATCCTGCCAATACACATTCACTCCCTGGCAGATGCTTCACCCTGCTGGTGTCTGTGGGTATTTTCAGATGTGACGGGGCCAATTGGCCCCGTCACGGAATCACCCCTTTGATTCCCCACTGGGGCCACCACGTAACGGGCCAACAGACGCGGTGGCTGATCCCGGGGGGGGGCAGGGCTGCGTGGCACAATGTGCGGCCGCGCAGCCCTGCCCCCCCCACGCTGCCCCGGCCGCAGCGCCCACCCGCATTGACCACGACCCGGAATCCCGCCATGGATTCCGGGCTGTGGTCTGGGGACAGACGTTACGGTCCCCTTCATCACGGGGGGGCGGGGATCACATTCACCACACAAACAGCACTGGTCCCGCCGGGATCGTCATTCATGTGGTGAATGTGATTCCCCCCCGTGATTCACGGGGGTGAACATCTGGGGGGGATCTTCCGTTCCCCCCAACAGACGTTCCGTGATCACAATCACCATGTGGGGATTCACTGTGGTTGACCGTGATCGTGTAACGTCTGAAAATACCCTGAGTCTCCCAAATCCAGCAATTGAGTCTCTTCAAACAAGCTCCCTCTTCTGAGTATATTTTATTATATTTCTTCTGTGTAGTCTTTCGACTCCCTGCTATGATAATGCAGTTAGCTCTGCTGTTTACCTCACGGCTTTCCTTGACCTCACTGCTGAGGCCTTGCTCCTTCTGTTGTTATTATTAATCTTGTGTTCTGTTATTATATTATTTATATTTTATTATTTAAAAAAATTATTATTGTGTTCTAATAATAATAATAATAATAATAATTAATAACAGCAATAAATCATCTTGTGTTATCAAGCTTCTTGTTCTGTCCATCCACTATTGGGTTATCTCAGACCCCTTTTTATAAGTGCCTGTCAGAGAGCCAGGTTCAGGTGATTGCTCTTAATTACAACCTTCAGCTGTGCTGGCTCCTTGAGTTCCCACTTCCAGGCTTGGATTTAATCTCTCCCTGGTCTACAAGGCCCCTCGAACAGCCTATAACATTAATTGCAAAGTGCTGCGTGTCTTGGAATTCCAGTACCAGCGCGATGGTGTTTAACTGTTTATCGCTTCTTTCTTAGTTAAACGAAATAAGCATCGACTTTCCCTTTGGGCACCATGTATTTACTAGGAATGGGCGTTTGGATGAAATTACGAATTTGGATCTGTAATTTCCATATTTAATTATGGATTTGGATTATGGATTTGTTTTTAAATCCACAAAAAAGTAAAAATAAAATAATAATAAAATAATAATAATTGTGCAGTCCTTTTTTAAAAATGGTGGCAGCAGCATCACTGCCATTTTGGAAAAGGGCAGCCAGTCTGCATATGTGCAAATGGCTGCTGTGCATATGCAAACCATCTGCCCCTTTTCAAAATGGTGGCAATGCTGCCACACCATTCTGAAAAGGACTTTGCATGCATAGAATGGCCCCTCTTTCATTTTGCACATGCACAATGATTTAAAAAAAAAAAAAATTTAAAAATTCATTTTTTAGAATTTAAATACAGATCCCATAATTTGAATCTCTAATGGTGCAGACTTTTATGGATTAATACGCAACTGCCCATTACGGGCAGTCATACATGAATTTGAATGTATAACGTCCACCCCTAGCATTTACTTAAAAAGGCTATGGAGAACAGTGATGTTAAAATAGTCTCTGCTTTTCCAACTTCCCCCTTCTCTCCCAAAATGACCTCTCTAGGAGCAACTTTTACATAATGGAGTCTACAATAGTTCAAAAACTGTTAATAAAAATAATAATCTAAGAACCCTTTTTCTATTGCTATTTATATGGTCCTTCAGGGAACACCAAAAGTACTTCAATCATTTCCCCCACTTTTTTGATATATTCTCCTACCTGCTGCCTTTTCAGTTTCAGCTCTGCCACTTCTGTTGTTGATATATCCAATCTTTTAAGAGGGTTCAAAGAAATGTATCTTACACCACCAAAAGCATGTTGCTGCTAGACACAAAATGTGATCAAATCATAATATTAACTAAAAACATATTATTATTATTATTTTTTTAAATTAATCCCTTCTAATTATGTCTTAAAGTTTTAAGTAATGAGATGTTAGCTCTTTGTTGGTCCGGGTTCAACGGCTTTTAGCCCGCAACTTTATGGTGCTGGCTGGCAGACCTGGATGTGTGGAGGCAGTGTCCAAAACCTGGGACACAAACATGTGGGCGCACATTAGCATGCATTGCACATTAGCATACCACATGGCGGACTCTGCATTCGACCATGCTGTGAGTGGGGGATGTGGCCAGTGGGCTGTGGCCCCATTTCTGATGGGGGTGGATGCCTAATGAATGGGCAGATGGACACATCTGGTGTGGGTTAATGTAGCTTAACGTCTCATTTGTCAATACCCTACAGCCACCTTAAAAGGCCAATGTGTGCCAAATTCAGACATGCATGTCCCAATTCATCCTAGTTTGCAGCATGTGCCCAATTCTCTCTCTTCATGAGCCGTTACATTTTACGAAGCGACTTCCATAGGCTTTCCATTGCCGAGTCCATGGCTCAGAAAGATAGCCAGGCAACTATGGGTGATTTCAGATGAGACGGGGCGGCATTCGCCCTGTCTCGGAATCACCCTTCTGATTCCCCGCCAGAATCAGCCAGTCACGTCCAACAGACGTGCCAGCTGATCCCGGCTGGGAATCGAGAAGGGGGTGAGGCCATGCGGTGCAATATGCGGCCGCACGGCCCTGCCCCCCCCCCGCTTCCACGCCGCCCGCCCTCTGGGGAGACGGGGAGGCGCCGCGGCCAATGTGACCGCAGCGCCCGCCCAAATTGACCACCGTCCGGAATCCCTCTGGGGATTCTGGGCCATGGTTCCCATCCAGACGAGACGGACCCCTTCATCGTGGCGGGGAATCACATTCACCATGCGATTGGCACCGGCTCCGCCAGTCCCGCCGATCACGTGGTGAATGTGATTCCCCGCTGCGATTGACCATGGTTAACATCTGGGGGGGAACTTCCGGTTCCCCAACAGACATTATGAGGCCATTTCCCACCATAGGGTATTGACTGTGGTTGAGCGTGGTCTCGTAACGTCTGAAAATACCCTATGGCAAGTTAATGTCCCTTGGGAGGGGGAGGGTTGCAGTTACACAGCTGCATGAAAAATGCTCCTGTTTATTGATACCTAATTCTGAGGGTTTTTTCCTTTACTGTGTTCGCAGGTAACTACTAGCACCTCTACCTCTGCTACCTCTGGTGTTCCAGTCCAAGCACTCTCCACCTAAAATCCACCCATCATAGATGTATTCCATGGAACAAGGAAGAGACCAGGATCTTCATTGCTCTATGAAGGGAGCAGAAGGTCCAATACCAACTGGTCAAGGGTTATTGGAATGAGGCAGTGTTCCAAGAGAACTCTCTCCAGATGGTACAGCAGGGACACACCAGGGATGTGGACCAGTTCTGGCAGAAGCCCAAGGACTTGCACAGGGGCTACAAGGAGATCACGGACAACAACTGCGCCTCCAGCCATGGGCGGCAAACATCACCGTACTATAATCTCCCCCTCACTGGTTCCTCTGTATCGGTTGAGCTGCATCTTTGACAGGGGGCAGAAGTGGATGGCTACTAGTGGTGGGACCCCGGGCCCATTACCGGCTACCGGATTTACCGGTTACCGGTTCTGCGAAAACCGGATTCCCGGATTAAATCCGGTATACCGGTACCGGATTTATTTCATTGGTTTCAATGGGGCGCTGTGTCCCCATTGAAACCAATGAAATAAATTAATTCC
>QEPC01000801.1:7788158-7804432 GCA_003113815.1 Sphenodon punctatus | reverse complement strand
ATTAGCGTTGGGACCCTGGGGTAAATACCGGATACCGGATTTACCGGTTTCCGGTTCTCAAAGAACCGGATTCCCGGATTAAATCCGGTATACCGGTCCGGATTACTGGGTCGAATCCAATAATGCCGGTACGCCCGGTACCGGCATTATCGGATACCGGATTTTACCGGTTTCCCGCCCCTAATGGCTACAACTCCCATACTTCCCACTCCTGCTGCAACCACTTCCACTGTAATCACTCCTGCTCCTCCCATGGACACTTTGACCACTGGCAGAGCCACAAAGGATCAATGAGGACATGAGCACCATGACTCTGATGGCCTTCCTACTCAGTTTGGAGAGCCAGCCTCTGTTTGAGAAACCACCAGAGGTGCTCGTGTAGGGAATGGAGGACTGGGAGGCCTGTTTTATAGAGGAGGCAGAGTAGGACAGTAAGTTAATGCACTGGGGGAGGGGTCATGTTTCCACAACTGCATGATAAAGGCTTCTGTTTATTACTATCTAATTATGTGTAATTTTTTTAACATTGTTCACAGGTGACCAGGAGAGCACTGAAAAAGCAGGAGGATACTTCTTGGAATAAACCAGCATCAGAGGCAAACAGTATGCACGGGAAGTGGGTGGTGAGGCACCATGGCATGACCATGACCATGGGCTGGGGGTGGGGGACAGGGGATGGTAGGATTGGGGGTGGTGGAAGCCAAAATGGCAGGCATGGAGGGAAGGGGTGAGCAGGCTAATGGTGGTGCTTCACTTCTCTACAGTGATAGCAGGAGGAGAACCTCATGCTGCTTCAATCCCATCCCAGCAACCTCCCAGCAGCAATCTATCCCAGGTAGTCATTTCTGCTTCCCTTAGTGCAGGTGGAGGGCCATTACATTGGGCAGGAAGAGTGAGCAGGGGCCAAAACACTGGGGCAGCGTGGGGGGATCTGAATTAATGGTTTTCCTTGTTGTCTTACTACAGGTCTGCTACTGCAATGGGCGCAGATGGAATGTCCAGCCACAAGCACCCAGTGGAACCAGGACCTGCAGGCCTTCAACCGGCAGCACAGGGAAGATTTCACAAGGGAGCTGCTTGAAGAGACCAGGTGGCATATGGACGAGATCTGTGGCGCCATTGGGGGGGCATGGCCTGGAAGTATGGGTACTAGCTTCTGCAGCAGAATGCTACAGACTGCAAGGCCTTTGCTGCACTTCATGGGGTGGCTGTGGAGGGTGGTGGTCTGGTATAGCAATAAGCTGCTTTGTGGGTTGGGATTGGAAGCACTTACACTTGAGGGCGCAGGGAGGGGGGCCTAGGAGCTGTCAGTATGCCTGTACCTCTGCACTTACTGTTGTTGTTCCCTGACCTGGCTAGCTTGTGAATGCCAATAGGAAAAAACAGGGATTTCTGCCTGAAGCTGGCAAGCCTGGGAATGTCAATAGGAAATGCACAGGGATAGGAAAGGGCAGGAAACAGCACAGGATGGGAGTTGGAGGCCCCCAGGAGGGAAGTATGTTGGCCCAGGGCATTTTCACATGGAGAAACTAGTCCGGACTAGTTTTTATAAACTCCAGTGTTTACTAGTCCACACTAACAGAGTGGTACTGTAATAGGGTGGCTTTTCCGGCCAGGAAGCCTCTTAACCACAAGGTAAGGGGAGCGTGTTCAGTAGGCCCAAAATGCACTGAGCATGCTCAAGGCCTATAAAGGCCTGGAGCTCAGTTGAGAGCAGTGTGGCCTAGGAGAAGCCCCCTTCACCGCCATAATGGCGGCGATGGGGAAATTGCCACGCTCCCCCTCGGGAGATACAAATGAGAAAGAGAGGGGGCTGCTCTGCTCAGCAGCAAATTTGTTGGCGCCCGGCTCAGGCGGGGTTGCTGTGGCAACCAGGAAGGGGCGCGTGCGCAGAAATGCCACGCCAGGGATCGAGTGATCGGCCCGCCCTGCTTTCTGAAGGGGCGGAGCCACGTTGGCCACGTGGAAGCGGCATTTGCCTCAGGAGCCTGAACGGAGCAGCAGCACGGCTAGTTTGCTGCTGTGAAGGCCGAGGCAGAGCGCATGGAGATGGGGAGGTCAAAAAAGAAAGGAGCAGCGGTACAAAAGAAGAGTCGGGGGGGAGCCCCACAGAACAAAATGGGTCAAGCGCCGGAGGGGGAGGCCGCGGCGGCCGCGGATGGGGCTCCATCTAGGGCAGAGTTAGTAGCCCGCCTCACGGCATGTGAGGCTATGCTGCGTGCTAGGCAGTTACCCCCAGCCATGCCCTTACCACAAAGGGAGCCGGGCCAAAGTGCACAGGAGGCCCCTAGTGGGGGGCAGGGCCTTAGGGGAATTGAAAGGACATCAGGCATAGGGGGGATGGGGAGCGAAGCCCAAAGGGCTCCATCAAGTAGCCAGACCACGGGGGCAGGTCTGAGGAGGGGGACCAGGCCTCTTTCCATTCCCGCCCACTATAGGGAAGGAGCGAGACCTGGAGTCAGCAGGAACTTGCGGTCAGGGGAAGAGCAGCAGGCAGACTAAGGGTATGGTGGAGGTGAAACCTCCCTTGGGGTAGGGCAATACACCCTGGAGCAGGGAACAGGTAGGTCGGGCACAGGGGCTACCCAGGCAGGAGACCCAAGGGCACAGGTGTATTATACACCTGACATAGCAGGAGAGGCAGACCAATGGGACCCATTTGGTGTGCCAGGTTTAGCCCAACACCAGCTACAGATGGGGGGTTGCCCTATACCAGACCGGGGCCCCTCTACTACAACAATGGCTAACCCATCCGGGAAAGACCTGCCTGAACCCATGTTCCCAGATACAGGTGACGAATCACCCCCAACCCAGAGACGGCGACAAGATAACACAAGGGATGACGAGCTGTGGCAGAGGGTGCTCACAATCGAAAACACATTGAGAGAGGAGACAGCAGGGGCAACGAGGGCAAGTCACACCAGCCAACAGAGCCTAGCCAACCAGAACACGAATGTGCATGCTGAGTCCACCTGGGTTCGGGCAATAATACCTGATGACACAGGAAATGGGGTGGGTACCCTAGAAGGAAGGGAGGACCCAAGGGGATCGATAATTGAAAGGGGACAACAACAGATGTACGGGCGCCCACCAGGAGCAACTGCCATACAAAGAGGAGTAGGATCACCAAGCTTAGGGCCAAGGGATCAGGAAACAGCAGGGCCACAATTGAAGAAAGTGGATGGAGTGTGGGCCTGGGTACTGCCAGCCATACCCCCTGTAGGAGAAGGAAAAGAACCACCCAGAAGCAGGGAACAAGGAAATGCAGGGCACACAGAGGTGGCGGACACCCCACCCACAGCCGGTAGTTCACAGCCCCTGGGTGTAGTGGGGTCAGGAACCGCATTGATAGTCCGCCCACCAGGGGGGGCCATAGCCGACGTTGCCGCCCCATTTGGAAGCCATTTAACACAAGCGACCAAGGAAAAAATATGGAGGGGGGAATACGTCGATTTATATGCCTTATTATTTAGCGATCCCATTGTGGACCACACGGAGGCTGAAGGGGAAAAGGATAGGGAAAGATATAGACGACCCAAAGCAGACAGAAACTGGGCAAATTGGACCGCGGCATTTGCCATATACATGGGGGTAGTTATGCAAAATAACCCAGGTCGCGGCTTGGAACTGCATAAGTATGCAGACATTGTTCGTAGGGCACACGGGACCGGCCCCCCAGGCGCATGGCTTCGCTATGACGAAGCCTTTTGCCATAGGGCGGCGAACATGCTGGGGCTCCGGTGGGACACACATGCACCAGACATATGGCTAGAGAGTATGGTGGATGCCACTAAAGCCCCTAGGGCTGACAGTGGGCACCCATTAGTTCGGGGGGGAGTAGCACCCGCTAACGAGCCATACCGTGGGGACAACCGGAGAAAGGGACAAGCTGGGCCCGGCCCATGCTGGGAGTATAATACAGCTGGCCGATGCAACCGGGCGCAATGTCGATTTCGCCATCGGTGCTCCAGCTGCGGTGGGGGCCACCCTGAGAGCACATGTTACCGCCCCCGGCAAAAGACAGGTCCCGGCCGTTTCGGCACGGGAGGAGGAAATGGGAAAGGTGGTCAAGGGCCCCGTACACAAAAGGGGCCCGACACCAATTCAAATTGAGGCGCTAGCGAAAGCGTTGGTTACACACCCAGATAGGGCAGAGGTAGAATACGTGATACAGGGATTTCGGGAAGGTTTCGTGATTCCAGCAGGCCCAGTCAAACAACACACATCATGTAAAAACCTAAAATCTGTAGAAGGGAGGGAGGACTTAGTACAAGAAAAAATTGACAAGGAATTGGCAGAAGGTCGGATATCGGGCCCCTATGAACAACCCCCTTTCCTCAATATGGTAATTTCCCCATTGGGCATAGTTCCCAAAAAAGCCCCCGGACAATTTAGAATGATCCATCATTTGTCACATCCCCGAGGCGCCTCTGTGAATGACGCGATACCAAAAGAATTAGCAACCATCAGGTACGCTTCATTCGATGCAGCCATTGACAAGGCTAGGAGAATGGGAACAGGTGCAATGCTAGCTAAGTGTGACGTTAAGTCAGCCTTCCGCTTGCTACCAGTGCATCCAAATAGCTTCCACCTATTGGGTTTTCAATTTAGAGGCAAATATTATTATGATCGAGCAATGCCGATGGGATGCTCGATATCTTGTTCGGCATTCGAACGTTTCAGTTCGCTTATCGAATGGATATTTAGACAAAGGTGGAAAGGGGGAGATTTAACCAAATACCTCGATGATTTCCTGATAATATGCCCCCCTCAAAAAAGGGAATGCATGGAGGCACTACAACTATTTCAGGAGATGGCCGAGGAATTGGGAATACCGCTAGCCCCGGAAAAAACGGAAGGCCCCTCAACAAGAATTACTTATTTAGGGATAGAAATCGATACGAAGATGAAATTATCCAGACTACCAAATGAAAAATTGGATGAATTGCGAGCCAAGATTGAAGCAGGCAGGCAGGCTAGGAAGGTGACAGTTCGTACTCTCCAGTCATTAGTAGGCAGCCTCAATTTTGCATGCCGGGTGGTAGCACCCGGCAGAGCATTTTTATCCAGGTTATACAGTAAATTGAGGGGAACCTTGCCACCCCATTATAGGATCCGGGTGATGCAAGAAATGAAACAAGACCTAGATACATGGCAGGGTTTTTTGGTAGAATACAACGGGGTGAATTTCTGGAGGGATAAGTGGTTATTACGCAACGACCTGCAGGTTCACTCGGACGCGGCTGGCGGAGCCGGCTTTGGACTGTATTTCGAGACCCAGTGGTGCGCCGAGCCATGGCCCCAGGATTGGCATGAAACCGGCATAACAAGGGACCTGACATTTTTAGAGCTGTTTCCCATAGTAGTAGCAATAATGCTGTGGGCTAAACAGTTCGCGAATCGCACAGTCCTCTTCTGGTGCGACAACATGGCCGTTGTCCATGTTATTAATACACTGTCCTCTCGTTCGTCCCGAGTTATGGCATTGGTGAGAACAATGGTAGGGGCTTGCCTAAGGAACAATATTTTATTTACAGCTAGGCACGTTCCCGGCATCAACAACGAAGTGGCTGACGCATTGTCTCGATTTCAGATCAAGCGTTTCCGCGAACTAGCACCAGAGGCCAAGGAATGCCCCGAGCCGTTACCTCCAGGGGCATGGAACCTTGGGAAGTAGAGCTTCAGAATATCATTCGGGGATCCTTGGCTCCCAGAACGCAGACCGCTTACGGTAGGGCGTTACGGGAGTTTCAGGAATTTAGGTCTCGTAACGGCTGGAGTAGGGAATTCCCCATAAAAGAACAAGAGATATTACAGTTCGCCATGTCCCTGAGGAAAAAAGGTTTGGCCACAGGCACCATAGGTGGAAAGATGGCGGCGTTAGCATTTGCCAACAGAATGAATGGATATCCCCCTCCTGATCAAGGTTTTTATTTAAAAAGGATGCTGGAGAGCTGGGCCAGGGAAACTCCCGCCCCAATAAGTACACGGGCCCCTATCACTACTCCTATATTAATAAAAATTACAAGAATGTTACCTAAGGTGTGTACTGACGCCTTTGAGACACAATTGTTCATTACAGCATACTCCATAACATTCTTCGGGGGCTTTAGAATAAGCGAGGTAGTAGCATCATCTCGTAGGGACATCTCTGGTCGAGCAATAACTATAGAGGACATGAAAATGGCAACAGACACCGTGTCATTACGACTGAGAAGATCGAAAACAGACCAGAGGATGAAAGGAGCAAACATACGGCTGTTTAGGAGTGGGGTGAAGGAGGTTTGCCCAGTCGAACAATTGAGGCGTTATCTCAGCATTCGCCCGCCTGAATCAGGGAACTTGTTCATACATAACGATACAACCCCTTTAACAAGTTATCAATTTAATGCGGTATTGAAAGCTGCAATAGGCAGGGCAGGTTTTTCACCGAATCACTTTAGATCCCATTCTTTTCGGATTGGGGCAGCCACTACAGCGGCCGCTGCTGGTTTGCCAACGGAGGCGATTAAAGGAGTGGGGAGGTGGAGATCTAATGCCTACAAGAAGTATGTGAGGACTGACTGTTATTAACCAATTGTGTCTCCTGCGCCAGGAACTAGGTGGACCGGGATGGAGAAACGAAAAATTTGGATCATAGGACACAGTCTGGTGCGTTGGGCCAGCAACGCAGCCCTAAAGACGGCACAGGGTATCCACCTGGGGTTAGACGAGAAAGCAAATATTGTCTGGCACGGAAAGGGAGGAATGAAGTGGCACCAGTTACTCCCGAGATTGAGGGTACTCAAAGAAAAGGGCACACCTGACATTATTGTGGTGCATTTGGGGGAAAACGATTTAGTAGTAAGGAAAGGGGTAAACTTAGTTATAGAAATGAAACAGGACATGTTAGCAGTCCAGAGTTTATTTAGGAATGTTCAAATAGGGTGGACTGGTTTGGTTCCTCGCCTTAAATGGGGCAGGGCTATTAAACCCACAAAAATTGATAAGGCTCGGAGAAATATTAACCGAGAGATGGCGAAATGGATGAAGGAGATAGGAGGATCAGTTATATGGCATATGGACATCAAATATGGCCGAACAGATTTGTTTAGAGAAGATGGAGTGCATTTGTCACAGGCAGGGAATGGGATATATCTGAGGAATCTGGCCGGGCATTTGAACGAATTATTAGAGAGATAGGCGGTGGGGGACAGGGGAGACCGGGAGCGGTTCCCCTTTTGTGGCGGGGGTCCAGTATGCTACAGTAGGATAAATAGGTAAGTGTAGGTTAGGATGAGTCATCTCCTTAAGAGATGGGGAGAGAACACCCAGTGCAATGCTGGCCGCAGCAAGCACTGGGGTTACCACCCTGGGAGAGGTGCCCAGACGGGTCAGCAAGTACAAGCACGGTCTGCTGGCTTTGCGGGTACTTACCTCCTTACTCAACCCCACAGTTGGGGATGGCCCCCCTTTCGGCCAGAGCCAGGGTGCTGTCGAAGGGGGGCGGTATGTTGTTAGGTACTGACAAGGGAGGGCACATCCCTGTCAGTGCCAGTGTTAATAAGGAATTTAAGTAGCTAGCATACTGGACCCAGATTGCTTGTGCAATACCCACCGGCCTTGATTTTGATTGAAATAAAGAGTGCGGCCAGTTTAAAATCCAATATGGTCTCTGTGTCTCATTGGGGGGATGCGCCGGCAAGGAGCTCCCTGCCAGAGCGCCCCTCTCCTCCTTACTGGGGCTATCCCAGCATGGCACGCCCTGGGACCCAGACCTGCACAGCCTACGGAGAGGAGCGATGGAGTAGGTCAGGTGGGACTGGGTTAATCAAGGCCACCCGGAGGTCCCAGTATATTGAGGTGCTGCCTCCTTGGGGCCCGGATGCCCTGTAGAAAAGACTGGTCTATGGACCCTTCAGGGTTTAAGCCCTAGACCCACGCTATTTGGTGGCGTAGGCCTTGGCTGTAAGGGGAGGTTGGAGGCCAAGGGTGGGGGCCCGTCAGGGGCAGCCCACATAGCGTGTCCCTCTTAGAAGAGGGAGAAGATTGTAGCAGGGGGCTGCTAATTCCCCTGAGTACTCTCCCGTGCCCCATGCAACCTTGGGAGATACCCCCCCTGCTACAGGTACCTTTCAGACTGCTTTTACACAAGTGGGGGCTCATATACACGCACTGGAAGTGGCCGCCCGCCATAGGAATCAGTTGCTTGTGTGGCCTAGAGTGGCCTCTTTGAAGATGTGCTCTAGAAACCTCGATATCGGGGTTTCCAGAATGGGTCTTCAGAGAGGCTGCTTGAGGCCATGTGAGCCGCTGATTCCTACGGTGGGTGGGTGACCACTTCTGGTACATGTAAATGTGTGCTATGTGGCTTTTCCCAGGCAGCACATTCTTCAACGTGCTTCCCTGGCCGCTCGTTTAAAAGCAGCCTTAGATGGACAATCTAGTCCAGACTAATTTCTAGTCCAGACTAATTTCTAGTCTGGACAAGCCATGTGAACAGTTAGTATGGTTCTTAGAGTCTCTCTGGCTATATTTCAATCCTGCACTGCTTTTTGGCCCTCCCATCATGCTGTTTTCTGTGACTGAAATGTCACTTCATGTGATCCAATAAACCATAGAGGTATAAAATACCTAGAGTTTTCCTAGGGAAGAGACTGCCTAGAATCTTTCCCCTGTTCCCTTTAATTCAATTCCCCTGTTCCCTTTAATCAAATCCCCCACCTGACTTAGCATTTCTGCTCCCCACCCCTTGTTATAATCACAATCCTCCTACAATGCAAACCGCCATTCCCTGGCTAGGGTTGTCACTGCTGCAATTGTTCAAGGAACACTTATGAAAAATACCTATTTTCTGTGACTGAAATGTCACTTCAAGTGATCCTACAAACTATAGAGCATAAAATGCCTAGAGCATCTATCAGGTCTTGCCGTTGGACTCTGTGGCAATAAGTACTGGATAGTCAACTAATCCGGACTAATAAGCACTAGTAAGTCAGATGGACATTAGTCCGGATTACTTTAAGAATGGTTCTTATAAAACCCAGTGATTGGGGTTTTATAACAACCATACTTATTTCTTAGTCCAGACTTATAAGAACTGTTGACAGCGGTCAGACGGACAAAGTAGTCTGGACTACATTTAATTAGTCCAGACTAACTGTCCATGTGAAAACGCCCCCAGTGGTGGGGAGGAAGGTTGGCTGGGTCAGAGGAAAACACATTGACACACAGGAAAAATTTGAAAAGGCTTTATTGAACATTTTAAAAGGTTTTATTTATGATCAGTAAACTGTTGCTTAAGGCTAAGTGTTTGTGCTGGCAATGAAGTTTACGTGCTGGCACAAGGTGTCCTGGATCTCTCTGGCTAAGTTCAGTTTGGCTATGCTCTGCTCCAGCCTAGTTCAGCTGGTCCCCAAACAGGGGCACTGGCTTGCCGGAGCTAACTGGGGATGGGGTTCTCCAATGTGGCCCTGCCTGTGTCACAGATGTTGTGGAGAATACAGGGTGGTTAGCAGGGGAGCTGTATCCAGGTGGAAATTGATGCTGGTTGTGATTGCTCTCCAGCACTACTTCTAAAACCCCAAAGCTTTAGAGCAGGTGGCACTCAGCTGCCTGTTGAAGTACTTTTGCTCCAAGGTGTGGACAATGCTGTAGGTGTTCATGAGCCAGGGTTCCAGTGAGTAGGTAGAGGCCCCCAGAACAACAGGCTGCATGAACACCCCTTTGATGCAGGTTTCAGTGGTAGGTCCAAAGTTCCCTGTGTACATGTGCCCAAAGAAGGGGGGCTTGAGGAAGATGTGGGTGTCGTGATTCTTCCAGGATCACCCAGGCAGCACATCCATGAAGTGGGCACAGTCGTCCACTATGGCCTAGAGAACCACAGAGAAGAAACCCTTGCTGTTCAAGTAGTCGTCTTTCCTATGGGGTGGGCAAATGATGGTAATATGACTCCCATTAATTGCTCCTATACAGTTTGAGAAACCCTCCCTCTAAAAGCCCTCCCATTGCTTCCGTGGGGGTCAGTCAGCTGCACCACCTGGTCTACCAGCACTTCTACTTGGCGAGGATGGAACCCACTGTGGAGGTTCCAATGCCATGTTGCTGGGTGACAGAGCGGCAGGAGCGGTGAGCTGCCATAGGGCAATGGCCATACGATTATCTACTGGGATGGGAGACCGCATCACTGTGCTCTCTTTCTCCAGTCATAGCTAGAGGATGAACTCGGCTATCTGCAGGACGAGATGACAGGGCATTCTAAAGTTAAAGATCCATTTGGTGGCTCACCAGGAGGACAGCATGTTCTCGCACCAGTCTGTGCTTTTCTTCTTGAGCCACCCAAGCCTCTCAGTGGGTATAGCCATGCACAGTGCATTGGTCACTGAAGTTGCATCTCCTGATAGGTACCTCTCAGCACACCTCAGTCCCCCTTGCAAAGCTTTGATCTTCCCCAGTGTTGTCCTTTGGTGCCGGAGGAAGGCAAATGCACAACTCCGAAGCAGGAGCTGCCTCCGCGATGTGGTGCACCCCACTTTCCCAGCCACAGATTGAGTGAGAGTCCATCTGTGCCTTGCATTCTCATTGAGTCCATGAGAGCTGAAGGTTTGGATCTGCTAGATCACTTGCAGGGCAGACAACTGAATCACAGGGGTGGTTTCTTGTTCTCAGGCTTTGGTGTGGCTGTGAGTCATGATGGTGTGGGATACTGGGAAATGGGGTTTGGAGGGTGAAGTACAGTGGGGAAGAACACCTGCCTGTGAATTAGGTTTGCTGAGCTAAAGTTGTAAGTGGTGGGTGAGTGGTGAATGCCTGCACGGCGCACGCACCAAGAAATACATGCTGCCCATGTTTATTATTAATTATTAATTATTATTATTATTAATTTTATTAACAATAATTATTACTATTTATACAGCACTAGCGATGTACCTGGCACTCTACAGTCAGAAGTTACAGACAGGTCCCTACCTCAAAGGGCTTACAATCTAAGGATCTAATTTACAATCTAGTTTATTAGGCTCTACATGCTAAACATGTGAGTGGGAGCTGCACACACAGACCAGACTGGGCTATCATCTCATTTGTTAACATGCTTGGAGTGACTGTGCAAATATAGAAGGCAAAAAGGGGATTATCTTTAAGGGTGCGGTGGCCTGTGGGTGAGAGAGGCCCACAACACCCCACCAGTACCTTGCCTCTAGCCACCCAGGGACTAGTTAGGAAGGGGCTGGTTGCTGTGAGAGAGCAATGACCTACATGTAACCACAGTCAGGTCAAGTGACTGGAAGGGTACAGGTCAAGGGATCAGCTTGCTTAAATTTCCCCCAAATAATAAAATAAGATCATTCCATTTTCTCCTGCACAGTATGCTACACTGACCTCTTTTACTGCTTCCCACACCTAGGGAATTATTTTTTGGGTGACTAAGCATGCCCTGCAAAGGTCCAATAACCAGTGCTTTATTTATTCCTAGGATGTCCTTGAATCTCCAGATTAGTCAGCTCAAAGTTGTATTAGTTCCTAGTAGGTTATGATAGGAGCAGGGAATTGAATCAGTAATTATTTTTCGTTCAGTTTTGGTTTGGGTTCAGCTGTCACTGACGTTGTTCTGGTTCAGGTCCAGTTCAGGTCGATAATGGTTTGGTACACCCAGACGGGTTAATGTAGGAAAAATAGACAGTTTAAAATAGCTTCTTAAATACCTAGTGCAGAGTGTCGTTCAAACATGAGACACCACCATCTATGGTTAAGAATCAAGTAAATACACTGCAATAGCCAGGGAGCTGTGTGTGCTTTATTACTACTTGACAGTTTACACAAAGGTAAACTGAGGCATAGAACACTGCAGTGATCACTGATTGCCATGACCCCACTGTATGTCAGTGGAAGAGGTGGGAAAACAAAAATTGTGCAGCTGTGTATCCCAGTACCTCTTCCTCTAACCACTAGGGAGGCCTCCTTATCTCTTTGCATAAACAACTGCAGCCCCCAAACACTTGACAAGAACTCACAAGAGTCAGAGCATAATCTCTAATGAGCCCTTCCATCCCATGCTCCTCAGTGCTTGGGCTGAGGACTCCCTCAAGCAGCAGGAGGCCTGGATAGGCAAGGAGGCAAGCACCATGCATCACCTGCTCACTCACTTCTGAAAGTGTAATGTTAGTGTGGTGTAATGGCTAAGTGTGCAGTACTGGGAGATAGGGGGGAACCTGGTTCAGGTCTCATCTTAGCCAGAAATGTACTGGGTGACCTTAGGCCAGTCACAATATTCTCTCAGCCTAACCTACCTCATAGGGTTATTGTGAGAATTAAAAGTTGTGTTAAATTGTTGTATGCAAAGTGATTCAAGTGCCATGGGGGGGAGGGTGCTATATAAAGATTATTATTATAACCTGGATGGAGAAAAATAGCAGCCACTTTTCTTGCCACACTGGTGAGGTCTGCTGTTCTTTGTGACCCTAAAAGAGCACAGCTTGGGGCTGGTGTACCACATTTAGTCAAACCCTTATTTTAAACTGGTAACTAGAATTATTTTTGGAGATTCAGTTCTGGTTTGGTTCAACAAAGGGCACTTTCCAACAAGAAGGAATGCACAGCCTTTGGCTCCGTGTGGAAGTCCAGGAGTCAAATGACACTTGGCTTCCATCTCGTGGGAAGGGCGGAAGTGCGAATCTTTGCTGGCATACATACACATCCAACAGAGTAGTGAAATCCTAATCTGTCGGATGTGTATACTTGCTGGCAAAGATCCGCACTTCTAAAAAGACGGAAGCTGCATGTCATTTACCTCTCAGAGTATTCCTTCGTGCCGAAGGCTGCACATTCCATCCTTTTCTTCTGAAAGTGCTCTAAGATTTTCAAATACTGGCTTAGGTTCTGTTCTAGTTTGAGAAGGGGGGGGGAGAAAGAAAATATTTGAGACCAGTTTTTAGTTGACTCCCTGGATAGGAGTAAACTGACTTACAAGGTGAATCAGATTCCCATTCTCTCTCTCTCTCTTTTCCAATACCTGTTGCCTTTTCTCTTGTCAGTGGTTTCTCTCTGTGTTGGAACCCAAAACCAAAGTCGTTCTCTGTGTGTTTTGAAGCCCACTGCAGGTAATATATATAAGCATTAAGGAAGAAAACTAAAGTGCATCCCTGACCCTCGGGTAGCCATTAAGGGGTTCTTCTTGGGAAAGCTAGATACAGAGCAGCTCTAATATGTGCCCTGCTACAATGATCCAGGAATGGAGTGAAGTAGTTTTAGCAGGCTTAGGAAATCATTGCTTCATCAATGCCAGTCTCCTCGACGTTTGCTCTACTGAAGATGTACTTGTCGTTTGCAGAGTTTGCTTTAGGCAGTTTTCGCATGGCACCACTGGGTGGGGGGGATGGGTGTGTGCTGGTGGCGGGCAGAGGTTGGTGTACTCCCTTTCCCATGGGCACACACCCATCTTCACCCACCTCCACTCATGGAGCCTTCTCCATTTTTTGGGATGACTCCGTGGGTGGGTGATGGGTGGAGATGGATGTGCACCAGGAGCACACCTCCACCCACTGCCCGTGGTGTTTCCATGGGCGGGCACCCATCCCCCCCCTGCTGCATTGTGCGTATGGACCGCCCCCCCCCACTGCACACCTGCCTGCACACCCAGCGGAGGGGGGGAGGGGGGCGTCCATGCAAAAATGGTCTTAGTCCTGATTTCTGATGGAATCCTACCACTTGTTCCATAAATTTAAGCACCTTTTACTTAGTCAAGAATAAAATAAATTTGTATTTTGATACTGCAGTACTAAGCTTTTTATTCTTGCCGGCAGCTCCATTAGATACTAACAGCCTGGGCTGCTGAGAGATATTTCTCCCATTTAAATCTGTTAAATGTTTAATCAGTTGCCACTTGCTTTAGTTGTAAATAGTATAATACTGTCAGTGAACATGTTTATCTAGAGTGAGTAATTATTTGAGATGTGAGAAGGGGAGGAAAATTCCATCATGAGGTATTTTTGCAGGCAGAGTGGAATTTGTGGATTGTTTTCGATGACCCATAGGGTCAAGTCCTACAGCCTGTTAAATGTGAACAATGTGGCAGGTGCAGTGACTGAGATGAGACTAGTCCATGTGTGTGTGAGTCCTCGTGGTGCCAGAGGCACAGGATTTTGAACAGCCAAGGAATGGTGCATCCCAACCCTGTACACCAGTGTTTGGACTTGGGGCCTAGGTGGGGAAGGGAAGTAGGTAGGGAATGTTTTACTGCTTTCTCTTACATTTCTCTGCTTCCATATAGTCCATTGACTTGTATCTTGATTCCTTGTCTGAAGTATGCTACTACTACTAATCATTTCTATAGCACAACTAGGTATATGCAGCACTGTACATCCACAGATTGCATGAGGGCATGGGGGACAAAGGCATGGCAACCATCTCATGGTAAGCACAAGTTATATGTGCTGCACCTCTATCACCGTACTCACTGGCATCCACCAGCACCGCTGCCCAAGGGACAGCATCATCATTGGTGGGAGCAATATGACCTGTGCCTAATGCACCAGAATGAAGGGTGTTTCAGTGGCTCGCCACTGACTGCTGGAGCTGGGCTACTGCAACTGGGACATGAGTCAGTGCCAGCTGTGGGCCAAAGAAAGACCGGTCGCGGGTGCCAAACCCAGCAAGATATAGATGTCCTAGAACAGGTCCTCTGCATGGACCATTCCATTGCGGCCCCGCAGATTGCCAGCACCGGACTCACCCAGGATTGTCGCTGGGTGGACACCCCTCCGCTGGTGTTGGTTCCTGAAGTACCCACTCATTCGGAAAGCATTCTCCCCGCCCCACCAAGAAGGAGGCTGGCCCTTTAGGGACACAGCCCACCATGTCTGGCCATTCCCCCATCCAGCCTCTGACTTGGAGGAATCAGATACCACCCTTGGGTGTCCCCTGCAGAGACCGATGGAGGCCCATGTCTCCTCATTGGTCCACAGAACCCTTTTCTGCATGTGGCTGAGGGGGGCGGGGGTGGAGGGGAGGGTTCTGCCATGCAGCAGACTTCTGCGCTCCCACCAATGATGATGCTGTCTTTTGGGCAGCAGTGCTGGTGGATGCCTGTGAGTAGGGTGATAGAGGTGCAGCACATATAACTTGTGCTTACCGTGGGATGGCTGCCATGCCTTTGTCCCCCATGCCCTCTTGCAATTAGTGGTGGTACAGTGATGCGTATTATCTGCCACCAGTGCTGCGTATTATCTGCCAGCAGTCAGCACTGGAAGAACCAGAGGTGGATGCGGAGAGGACAGGGGACCCAAAGCTCAAGGGGAGCTGTAAGTGAATGCACTGGGGGGAGGGGGGCAACACTCTTAAACCCCAGATCCCAGTAATCAGTCTGAGGGAGCCCCAGCTGTGGGACACTGTAGGACACCATCATATATGGGAGCACATTGTAGCACTCAGTGGGCCAGGCAGGCATACATGCATATAGACATTGAGGGCCCTGCAAAGTTTGGCGTTCATCTGGAACCCCAAGTGTGGGCTGCAAGGAAATACATCCTAACATGGCATCGGCTCTTATGGCCATACCATAACCCCCTCTTGGATGCCAACATATGCCAATGTCTGGCAATCCATGGTGTGGAGGGAGATGTGTGGGAATGAGTGATACGAGGGCCCGATTCCCTGCACGGCCCCATGGTGTGCATGCGTGACCACCACAGTGTGGGGCAAGCATGGGGAACTGGGCACACAAGCACCTTCCCTGCGAGGAAGTCAGGCCAGTCTCAGAGCTCCTGCCATGGCAGTCTGCAGCGCATCACATGAGCCTGCCCCAGCTCCCTCCTCCAGCCTGACCGCGATCCTGCCCCAGCCGTGACATGGCCATGTGCGACAGGCGACAGGACCCACTGCTCAAGGCCCCGCAGTTGTGCTCCCTGCATGGATGGGGCAAGCACAGCCCAGGCACACGAGTTGCCCCACCTTGAGCAGCCTTACCCCTTGTTGGGTAAGGCTGCTCTGTGACACGCCCTCGGAATTTTTCCAAATAAGCATAATGTAGCAGCCAGCCGCGGGGAGGGGAAGGAATATCTGGCAGGTGCCAGCCACACGATGCACTGCATCACGTGGCCTGACTGCCCAGAGTGGGCTAAGGGTACCCAAGGTGTGGAAGCTTCCCCATTACCTCATGTGGCTTCACCCATGGCGTTCTCAGCCCTCAGTCTCTCGCTTCCTCTCCCTAGCCTCCTCCTTCAACCTCCACCTTTGGACCAACTCCCCCACCCATACTAATGGCCATTCTCTTGATCTTGTCCTCTCTAGAAACTGCTCTG
>QEPC01000801.1:7770646-7784257 GCA_003113815.1 Sphenodon punctatus | reverse complement strand
GGGGGGGAGAGATGCGGCAGAATGAATGATCCTGCTTGTGAGTGGGATCGTTTAAAAGCGCCCTGAGTTCATCCTTCTGTCCCAAAGACACCAGCACTAGCAAATTCCTGCCACCAGGGTGTTTCTATTGCTTTCAGTGCCCATGCAGTGGAGACTAAGGCTGCTTTTAGATAAGTGGCACGCGCTTGCGCAGGAAAATCACATGCCTGGTAAAAGTGCCGGGGTGTGGTTTAGATGAGGGTAAGAATTAGAATACTTAGCTTTAAGTGAGGACATTTATATAACAGGCATCTCAGAAACCTAATGGAATGTAAAAAATCCGTGGGACACTGTGATACCGGGATACAAAATATATAGAAATGAGAGAGTGAATCATACTGGGGTGGAGTAGCCCTGTACGTTAAAGACAGCATTTTTATCAGTATAAAAATGATAAATGACACAATCTCTTCCCTGGAATCACTATGGATAGAAATGTAATGTTCAAACAGAAACTGGATCGACCCCCTGACCAGGATGCTGACAACAGGGCTGATCCCATCCCTGCAGCGTGGCACACACAACCCACATGCTGCGGGCCCTGTGCCGGGGGTGTATGCGATGCGGTTTGTGCACACATATGTGTGTGCACGCTGTGGGTGCTGTGTGCAGTTGTGCACTGGTCTACAAGGCATGGGATAAACTCCAGTGATTGTGAGGGAGGCTATGAGAGGAAATGCTAAGGGAGATTAGGGAGGCTACAAGAGTAGGCTGTAATAATGGGGGACTTTAATTACCCCCATATTGTTTGGGAAAATGTCTCCTCAGGATGTGTTGCAGAAACCAAGTCCTAGACTCCATAAATGACTGCTTCCTGGAGCAGCTTGTCTTGGAGCCCACAAGAAGAGAAAGTATTTTAGGTCTATTCTTGTCCTAGCCAGAGCAGAGGGTCTAGTGGAAGGAGTAACAGTGGCAGAGCCACTTGCTAATAGTGATCAATGTAATTAAATTCAACATGTTAATAAGAGAGAGATTACCTAATAAGTCTGCCACAAAGGTGTTTAAGTGCACGAAGAAGAACTATGCAAAGATGAGGAAGTTAGTTAAGGGGAAGCTAGAAAGGGAAGTCATCAGGGTTAAAGGCTGCAAGACTATTGAATACTACTATCTTTTTGATAGCCAGATTAAATATATAACAGAAATAAAAAAGAGAGGAAGAGAACTAAACAAATCCCTGCATGGCTGAGAAAATTAAGGAGCTTGTCAGAGCAAAAGAAAATTGTACTTCAAAAGTATTTCAAATGAGGTAAATAGGAACGAACATAGAAATTGGCAGAGAAAGTGCAAAACCATTATAAAACAGGCCAAGAGGAACAACTTACTAAGGATGCACAATCAAACAGCAACATTTGTCCAGTACATCAGAGCCAGGAAACCTGCTAGAGAGACCAGTGATCTGTTCTCTTTCAGCGATTGATTGCACTAGCTGTCCTACCTAGGACTCCTCTCTCTGAGATCTTTCTTCCTTTTCATAGGCCCTGACTTGAAGCTAGTTGTTCATTAACCCTCTTAACTATGTTAGTAGCTCTGGTGCATGCATGCTCCTGCAATAGCTTACCCATAGCACCTTCACAGACCAACATTACCACACCTGGGAATGCATCAGAGGTGGAAGAAGCCAGGTTCTCTCTGGATGCAGCAACCCTCGCTAGTGCAGACACCTGTGTTCCAGCAGTGTCTCAGGACAATGGGACCACATAGATGTGAACCTCATGAAATGAGGTATGAACTCATTTAATCTTGGTCCAGTCTCTCTGTTAAACAAATTGTCAATAGACACCTGACATTGCCTTATAAATTATAACTATAGTGATATAATGTATTGTTACAGAAGACATTCTTTCTTAGTTTCAAATCTTGGTATTTTATTTCCCCCCAATGAACTAGTAGGGTTTGGGCCATGTCTTTCCTTCAATTTAATGGGAGTCACTCTGCTGAAATGAATATGCATTTGCATATTCAGTTATATAATTAGTTCGCTTTTAGCTTTGGTAGTACTAATTTCTAGGGCTATTGAACTAAATAGGACTACCAAAGTTAACAAAATACCAAAACCAAGGAACTGAAAACGAAATAATGAATCAGCCAAAATAATTGAAACAAATACTGATTTTTGCAAATGAAACGGGAAGTGAATGGTACTTTGCTTCAATAAAATCAAAACAAATATGTCAAATTTGTCAAATTCAGTACTCTTTGTCAAATTCAGCAAGTCAGACACCATGGACCTGGATGGATGCTAAATAGCAGCAGATAACCAGAAAAGCCCAGGGCCCGAGCCCCTTGCATAGTTGCTCCATGATAATGGGTGTTTTTACACACACCTTAAAGTGCTGGTCTTTCAATCTTCTGGGTTTACAAGCCCACAAGTAAGTTCCGGATGCGTTCTTCACACACACTCTGCCCTGAGGCAGTTCCTGGATGCATTCTTCACACAAACACTGCTCTGAGGCAGCCTAAAGTAGCTGCAGCTGTAGACGTGAGGGGCTGCCATGGAAACCAAGTGACCACAGCTGCCTGAAGCAAAGCAGTTTACCAGGAGAACATTTTGTACACAAAAGTTCTGGGAGAAGTTCTACGCAGAAATTCAAAGAGCCAGATGTTTAATATCTGGGTGAGTGATTTAGACACACAGAAAGTTCAGGATGTAACAGCAAACATGCAGGAGAAAATGTGTGTGCAAAAACACCCAGTAATGGCACTCCACAGCCATCCCCTTAATCACACACATGCACAATAACATATGTACTTCCATATTACAGGCATCAGCCCACTGATTCTGCACAATGATACCTCTCACTGGGAAATGAGGATTTGACAACCACTTAAGTCTGCTAAGGCACTTTGGTGCACAACTTGTGTGCACAACCCCTTGCACTCCTAGATCAATGAAGAATGTGCCCCAAATTACTACCAAAACCCAGGCAATGAGATGAATGGTTGATCATCTCCTAACCGCCTTCGTCCATTCTCCCTTGCTGCCCCACGTGCCTGGAACTCCCTCCCTGCCCACATCTGCCTTACCCTCTCCCTCCACACCTTCAAATTCATGATTGCCACTCAGACACAAAAGAAGATAGATTAGGGAGGTGGGCTACAGTGGCTTTAAGTCACCTCTATTCTTACTCATTTCTGGGCAATTCAATGGTTTGTGGCACAATTTAGACAGCTCAGGGGCTTGTCAAAAGTACATAAGCCTCTTCATGGCTGGCCAGTAAACCTGCGGCACTTGCTACTACGGTCCCACATCCAGTCACAACCCCAGCACACCCATCTCAAGCACAGATCCTATGTATTCTGAGGCCTTTGGAAGGTCATGTTGCTGTGAGCCTATGCTCCCTCAGTCAGATCCTGAGCTACCACCCTGACACCTTTTACCCAATGTAAAACTGCACATTAGTCATTATTTTTATCAAGTACAAATGCATGAGTTGATTATGGGTAAAAATATGTGATGGTGTCATGGCAGCGGCCCAACGCAGCCTGCGGAAAAAAACATGGCAGACATGTTCCAGGCCGGGTCAGGCTGCTGAAGGAACATAACTGTGGCTGGGGTGCTGGGAACGGTTGGGAGAAGCACGAATGTGCGGATGGTTGGCTCCGCCACCAGCTGCACCCATTGCCCTGCCCCCTGCCATGATGGTCAGCCGTGGTGACTGACCATGGCAGCCTTGACCTGGGCCAGGTTGACGGGCTGGGAACAAATGTTAATAGGTTTATATTTTTGTTTTTAAAATGCAAACTTCCCCAAGCTGCTTTGCAGAAGGGGCGGGGTATAAAATTGTATAATAAATAAATAAATAAATAAATAAATAAAATGTGGCTCACTTTGGTCCGGTTGGGTGGGCCTTAGCCTGGGCTGTGACCTCTGAAGTTTTCCAACGTCACAGACCAGGCTAGCTGCCAACATGGGCCAGGGCAATCCTGGGCCAGCTTCTGGCAGTGCCTACACAGATGTGCAAGTGAGGTTTAGTCCACTGCCATGTCTGTTTTTATCCTGTGACTCAACAAGCTTTAACTTTTATCTAATATAAATATACCGCTCATTAGTAACCAGCATAGCAATAGTTTCTGGGAAAAATCCATGATCTTTATCCTGAAAATAAAGAACTACCCATTTGTGCAACATCTTTATTTATATAACAGTTTCAGCATAGATTTAAATTTCTTGTCTAGTTCACCCTCACAAAACCCAGTGAGGTAGTGTTCAGTATTATGCCCATTTTAGAGACAGAGAACTTAGGCTAAGAGATAGTGACTTACCCAAAGCCATGCAGCAAGTTCATGGCCAGGACAGAATTTGAATCCTGGTCTCCCAGGTCCAAGTCTAACTTTGTATAGGCCACATTGGCTCTCTGTTGGTGTGTACTTGCAGTATTAGATCACACTTTTCTTGATAACATATGTATTTATCAGTCTCAGACAAGTCCTCATATAGCAATCCATATTGTTTTATGTACAGTATGATGACTGGAACTATAAGAAAAGGGTCAGGCTTTAGGATGATGCAGTTTGATGTTACACAAGGGAAACAGAAGAACAGAGACATAATGAGGGGGGATGGCTTTCCACCCACCTTGGTTTTAGGGAAGGAAAGAATTTCCCCTCTCAGCTTTGGAGCTCAGGGCATGCCAACTAGGGATGGGACATCTGGCAAAAAATTGGCTACCGGTTTTACCGGTTACCGGTTTGCAAAAAACCAGTTTACCGGATTAAAACTGGTTTACCTGTGCGGGATCTATGGCATTGATTTCAATGGGGAACTGTCAGTGTCCCCATTGAAATCAATGGGGGAAAAAAACAATCCCTCCCCCTCCCAGGCTGTGCGGGTGGAAGAGGGGACACACACATCCCCCACGCTGCCCAGCCTTGGGTTGTTTTTTTTTAAAAAAAATTCCCCGAAGTCCCTGGCTCCGGGCCGCTGCCGGCAATGCGGAGCCTGCACCAGCAGGTAGGTAGTGCTACTAGGGTGATCCCTGGGGTGGGGGGTGGTTCAACACCCCCCCCACCCAAGGATCGCCTACCTTTGGGCAGCCACAGCCAGCGTTGAAGCCGCCCGGAGCACCGTGCTACTGCCGCCGCCCAGAGTACCAAAGGTAGGCGATCCTTGGGTGGGGGTCTAGGGTGATCCCTGGGGTGGGGTGTGTGTTAAACCACCCCCCACCCCAGGGATCACTCTAGTACCTACCTGCTGGTGCGGGCTCCGGGTCATCAGCGGCAGCCCAGAGCCAGGGACTTTGAGGAATTTTTTTTTAAAAAAAATCCAGGGTGGGTGGGGGGTGTCCCCTCTTCCACCCACGCAGCCTGGAGGGGGGAGGGAAAAGTGGTTGGGTTTTTTCTTTTCTTTTTTTACATTGCAGCCATTCATTTCAATGGCCGCAATGTAAAACAATCTGGCACAGGGAACCGGTAGCAGTACCCCCAATATCCGGATTAATCCGATACTGCTGGTACAGCAAAATACTGGCAGTATCGGATACCGGATAATCCGAACTTCCCACCCCTAATGCCAACACAGAAATTCACCTACTGACACCATTAAACCCTTTGAGTCAGCTGAAATGTAACGTACGTGCACGCTTAATTTTCAGTTGAAGAGGACTGTGGTACCCCTCCACTAGTGGTGCGGAGCGGAGGAGAGTTCTGTGCCCATCCTTGATTCCTGTGTGGGGACAGGGCAACGACAAACCTCTGTCATTAAAGTCAATGGGAGTTTTACATTGACTTTAGAGATGAGGAGGATCGTGCTCTGTCTGTCGGTATGGAGGGGCAGTGAGTGTGTGTGTGTGCGGATGCAGAAGGGCTGCCACTGGATCAAAATTTCTAACAAAGGAAACTATAAAGCTGAAGTGTTCTGAAATAAGGAAAAGTCACTTGAAATAAGGGGCTTTTCCTTTAACTAGGGGACAGGTGGCAATGCTAGTGTGGAGGAACAGTGAGCGTGTGTGACTGTGCAGAGGGGTCAGTGCTTGGGGAGGTGGGGTAGGATTGCTGTGGGAAATAGGGTGAAATGAGGAGACTGCTAGTGTGGGGCCTGTGGAGGGGGAGTCAGGACTAAGTGAAACACACCCATCTTTCCCATCAGAGTCGTAACTAGCCTAGAGCCAAGGGGGTGGTGGCCATGGGTGGGTGCATTTACATGAGGGGCACCAACCAACTATGCCCCAGTTATGTGTCTGTCGTGCTGCAGCTACCTTCCCCAGATTCCCTTCACTGCTGCTTCTGCCAGCCAGCACTGTGCAGGAGTGCTTAGCCCGTACTAATGGAGGCTCTGCCCCCTGTAGGAAGGCCCCGCACCCACCCATTATTTTTGGCTAAGCACTAGGGATGGGACTATCGGGGAATTACCGGTTACCGGTTTTACCGGTATCGGTTTTATCCAATACCAGTTTTTTTGGTATCAGCATATCGGTTTTTTAACATTGCCGATTTTTCAGATCTTTAACATTGCGGCCATTTTTAAAATGGCTGCAATATTAAAGATCCAAGAAACTGGCAATGTTAAAAAAACGATATGCCATTACCAATAGTATCAGTATTATCGGATTAATCTGATATCGCCGATTATCGGCATTATCGGATTAATCCGATACTGATAGTTCCATCCCTACTAAGCACTAAGGGAGTCTATGGCAGGCAGCTGTGGTGCGACAGACACACAGCTGATGATTCAGCTGCCCTGGACCATGGTTGGTTGGTGCCCCTCATGTAAGTGCACTTGTGGCAACTGTCACCTCGGCCATATGCTAGTTACGGCATTGCTCCCCAGTTTGGGCCTTTGTTACACCCATTCTGAGGAACCAAGACAGTCAGAATTGAGCTTTAGTGTTCCTAACATCAAGGATCTATCATCTTTCACCGGCCTGATGGCATGAACTCTCTTCCACAACCCTGTATCAATTCTTACTAATGAAAAATATGCTTTTCTGCTCCTCAACAACATTATTTACTATGCATACAATGACACTATTTTGATTTTCTGAAGTCAGCAATTATAAATCCTATAACAACAATGTTACTGTCAGTTGATATGAATAAAATACATTTACCTGACATTTCATGCTTAACAGAAATAGTGAAGAAACACATTCCAATTTTTAATAATTAAATCTGTATGAAATAAAAAATATATATGAGCAATTATTACAGTTGGATTGTTTTGATACAATATGGATTTGGGGAAATTGGGTTTACTCTGGGGGCTTTAGAAGGCTTATCTAGAAAGTTTATTAAAGTCCCGAATTCTTGACATTGGCAAACAGGAAGATATGGCATTGGTATCAGACTCGGTGATAGCGCCCTACTATGGGAAATATAAAATGGTGCATAAATTTGAACAGTACTTGGATAGTATTGCAAACTTTGCCCTGAGGCAGGCCCTTACACTTGTACGCTTTCAGTTAATGCCCTCAAGTGTTCTGGAGGGTAGACTAAAGGGGGTGCCTTATTGCCAAAGAATTTATGAGTGTAAGGCTGGGGTAGAGGACCAAGTGCACTACTTGTTTGAATGCACCAACTCGGCAGACATTCATTACAAATATCAACGTTTGCTTCAGATTGAGGCCCCCTGTGTTTGTAGGGAGTATAGATTGCAAAATATTTTGGCAAATGAGTCTGAGAGTAAGATGTATAGGGTTGCAAACTTTCTGCTAGCATTAGCGAAGAGGAGAGCTCGGGCCCAAGAGTGTAACATCTTATAGGGTCGTAATTTCATATGGGCAGTGGGATATGGTGCTTTGATTTAATTCTGCTGATTGCTGTTTGGTTATGAAGGGTGGGTAAATAGGGAAATATTTTGGTATGTTTAACTATTTATGTGGAATTTATATTTTGTTACATGTTCTTGGTTGTTGTTATACATATTGTACCAACTTTTGTTGTATCAATAAAGCTCATTTATAAGTAAGTACAATATGGATTTCTTTGTTCCAAGGAATACACCAGGGTTTATTTGCCCAGGTTAAGAGTTAAGATGTCTTTATTAATTTCCTGACTTTAAAATGTTTTGGTCTGTAATGTTTTTATACACAATTGTCAAACAGCAGGTTTAATTGTTTTCTATTAAAAGGATTTTTTTTTTCATTTTGCAAGTCACAATTCATACTATAACCCAATCCTTAAACTGGATATAAAGATATCCAATGTAAATTGATGGTGGACAATTTTTCATCTGTTCTTCAGGTTATTTTACTGTAATTTTAAACATTTAGTTTCCTCTTGCCCATCCCCCCTTTTAGCTGTCTGAAGGAAAAAGGGACGCGTTGGTTTTGATAATCTCCCGCATATATTATCTTTTATACCCTGCTGTCAGGCCCCTGACCTGACGGAAATGACAGGCCCCCTATTTGAATTGTTAAGCTCCTAAAGCTTGCATGTAGCATGTTTCTGATTATTCCAGCAGAGCAGACATTTGTATTCCCAGCTGCTGCAATGCTGTCAGATCAATACACCCACAAAGTACAGCAACATTTTTGTTTAGGTTTTCAAATCTGTTTCTCTTTGTGAGTAGGCAATCTGGAGAGCAGAATCTTACCTCTTGGTGCTCTGGCAAAGGCTTATGCATTCATCAGTATATTTCTTTAACAAAGAAATATGTAGCCTTCATGTTTGTGTCAAGAAAGGATCTCCCTATTTCAAAACCATTCATTCTCATCCACCTACACTGCACCTTAGGCTCCACATGTGATAAGGCAAAACACATGTTTCTCTTTCTTTAGAAATCCTGGAATTAACTTGGGCAAGGCAGGGATAATACAACAATATATTGATAAAGCCTAAATCCTGACTGGCTCAACATCCAGTACACAAGGTTTTGGGAGGGTTGTTTGTACATGACTGATGTGGTTCACCTTCTTCTTCTCTAGTCTATAAAAGCAAATTTTCTTTATCTGGTTAAGTATGCTGAATTTTTGCATTTAATGGTGACTGGTGACCCTCATGGCTCATCAAATCAGCAAGCATGTTATTATTGTTGCACTGCGAGGGGGAAAAGACCACACATCACCTGTTGCAGAGACAAGGGGGGCTTTCTGCGGTGACGGCTCCTACCACCAGCATGGACTGTTCTGGGCAGTGGTGGGAGCCGTCACTCTGGCTGGAACTCAGCTCAGCTACTGAACAAACATTACAGCGGCTGGGCCATGGATGGGGCAAGGAGATGCACGGATGAGAGTCTGCCCGGCCCTGCCCCCATGCTGCATGGGGCGGGGGCTCACCCCCAGATTACAGGTGGCGCCAATGACAGCTACCATGACACTCCTCGCTAAAGTGATAACCCACTTTACTTCAGGCCCAGCAGCTGGCTCTCAACTGTGGTGGAGCTTAGCTTGGGCTGGGCTGTGACTTGGGGGATTTCCCCAAATCACTGCCCAGGCTAGCCGCCACCATGGTTAGGAACCCAACTACGCTGACATCTGGCGGGTGCATTTAGGTATGGTGGTGGTACCTGGGTTAATCTGCGCTAAAGCAGATTAAACTGTGTCACTGTCATGTCGGAAAACATTCAAGGTCAAAACTGCTCTCTCTGAAATCAGTTAACCTAAAAGCTTGGTCCCTAAGAATGAATGGCTTAGTGGGTGATCTCTGCAGGAATGTTAATGAACCTTGCTGTTAGCAGGAGAATACAAATGAGGAGGAAGAAAGGTAAAGCTAGAGTTTGGAAGGGAATCATGTTTGCCCCTTGTTTATTCTGCATGTTCTCAGTTGATAGTTAAATTATCCGCTCTGGGGCATGTTACTGATCCGGTCCCTGTGAAGCGTGGAGTACGCCAAGGGTGTGTGCTTGCACCAATTCTATTTAATTTGTATATCAATGATATTGTCCCCCTTATGGTGCAATTGCAATTTTTTCCACCTAAATTGGCAGAAAGATATATTGGATGTTTGCTCTTCGCCGATGATATGGTAATATTGTCTCAAACTAAAGTGGATCTTATTAGGCAGCTGCAGAGATTAGTTCAATATTGTAGGGATAATGGTATGGAGATTAATCATGGCAAATCGAAAATTATGTTTTTTGCCAAATCTCAACAGAATAGGTCCCACAAGTGGAGGTTAGGGGGCAAACAGATACAGCAGGTCAAACTCTTTAAATATCTTGGTCTGCTCTATCATAGTTCTGGTGTGTGGCATCACCACATTAAGGAGGCTATCTCTAAGGCTTCTAGAACTTCCTTTGCGGTCCGGAAATTCTTAACCCTTACAGGGGGGGAGGAGGTGCAGATGGCTGTGCGGGCATTTAATGCTAAAGTATCATCTCAGGTTCTCTTTGGGGCCGAGATCTGGGCACCTTATAGTATAGCAGCCCTAGACCAGGTACAAACCAAATTCCTGTGTACGATCATTGGGGCTCCTGGTGGAACATCGAACGGGGTAGTGAGGTGGGAGCTGGGCCAACGTCGCTGGATCTTCAGGGCGTGGAGTACAGCTCAATAATCCTGCGGTGAAGGGCCTTCTGGCATATTTGAAGAAGGACCCTTTTAGGAGCAGTTGGTTGGAGAAGGTGGAGGCTCATTTAATGGTGTTAGGGTTCTCCAGAGAGTATCTGCAGGGGAGGGGGAGTTTTGGGGCATTACGAGAGGTTGGGAGAAGATGGCAGTATATGGAATCTCAGGAGGAGTGGGCGAGGATTAACCAGGGGGGGCATCTTCGCCTTTACCCTATGATTGCTCCTTCAATGGATACTATGGCCTCGTTCCTTGCTTCCCGCATGCCATTGAGAGCAAAAAGGCTGTTTCTGGCAGCCCGTGTGAATGCCCTGCCATCCAAAATCCTCGAGGGGCGTTTTAGTGGGGTTCCATATGCCCTGAGACTCTGCCCCTATGATTATCTTGAGGCTGAAACAACATCGCATATCACCTTTAGATGTCGCCTTCATGATAAAATAAGGTTTGAATATCTGAATGAATTTATTTTGAATCACCCAGGTAGAACTCACGAAGCTTTGTTAGTACTTGCATTAGCAGACAAAGAGGCAACAGTAACTACTAACTAAGCAGGTCAGCTCCTTTTTGGTGCGGGCTTTTGCCCTGCGGAAATTATTTTTGGAGTTTAAGCTACCTTTGGAGGGGTAGGGCGGGTTGTGCCTCTCCCATATGAGTTTTTTTCTTTTCCATTAGCTGGAGTTGTGTGTTAATTAATGGATGTATTGTTATCTGTATAATGTATCTAGTTTGTCTAAAGGCAATGGCCAATGGCTATGCCGAATAAAGCTATTATTATTATTATTATTATTCTGCATGATCCTGCAATACACTGAACATACTAGCTCTGATCCAGCAAACCTTCTAGACAACACATTGAGCACATGGGTATCCTATTGAATGGACATTGTGGATGATTAAGCAGGCTTGGTGGTTACTTCCAATTTTTGGTAGCAGTGCCAGAACCAAGGTATTCCAGATAGGGTGGGGCCTTATCCTTTGCAGGGGGTGGTGGTGGTGGTGCAGTTAGGAGGAGGATACTAGCAGAGAGAGAAGAAAAATGAATTGGGAGGCACTAGCCTACAATGAAGAGACACAGCTCCATCGCCAGGCTCCTCCTTGGTTACACCTCTGCACAGCTGCGCCCTCCTGGAATCTTCTCTTCACAAGGCAAAATGCACAGCATTTGGCTCCGGGAAAACCTCCAGGTGGAAAATGCTGTGCAGTTTCTGTCTTGTGGGAAAACAAAGCCGTGCGGCTTTGCCTTCGATCATGCGGAGGATACAGAGCTCGATTTTCCAGCTCTGTATCCTCCGCATGATTAGAGGCAAAGCCGCGGGGCTTTGTTTTCCCATGAGACAAAACCTGCGCAGCATTTGCCACCTTGATTTTTTCCTGGAGACAAATGCTGCACATTTTACCCTGTGAAGAGAAACTCCAGGAGGGCGCAGCTGTGCAGAGGTTACTGTCCCCTCTGAGAATCCAGGTTGAAGTTTTGGGGACAAAGGTCATGGTCAAAGGGAGCATCCCCTTAGTATTTTCAGCACTCATGTGGTGTCCCTGTAAATTAATCATGTTAAAGCGGTTTACTGGATTAGGGCCAACAGATCATTCAGTACCATGTAAGATTGGGCACGTTGTATGGTGGCTGAAGCAGTGCTGCTACATATTGTCATCATGAGCTTGACAGAAACAAGTCTTTTTCTGTACGCAGATGATTCTGAATGCATGAAGCCTTTTGTTTTTATACAGTTAGTATCCTTGAATAGGGAGTATTTTCTCCAAATTCTGTTTTAAGTTTATTGCAGAAGAACTTTTACTCCAGTAGTTCCAACTCCCGACTTGCCTGACTTTGGGCGCTTGTAGACGAGACAAAAAAGGCGGCTGATCCTTTGATCAGCCGCCTTTCTTTGCGCTCGTCTAAAGATCGAGGCAGGATCTTACCCCGGGTCTGAGGGGGCAGGCGATCCTGCCCCCTCAGACGCGGATCCCCGAAGTGCCGGCTTCACACTGCACTTCCGGGTTCCCTGGGCTTGTGCCCATGCGCGGAAGGGTGATCATGCACACAAAGACTCTGCGCCGTGTCTGGACAGCAGACATGGCATACAGAGAAAAGCAGAGGGAAAATGCTGGCATTTAACAATCCCGCTTGTAAGCGGGATCGTCTATAAACACCCAAAGGACCATGTCAGGGTCCAAAAGCTTGTATACATACCACTGTAGCAGACTGTAGTCTAGAGATGGAGAGAGACTGGATAAACTCAGCCTGCTAAGGCAGAAAAGCTGCAAGCAGGTTACTAACATGTTTGTGCAGGGTTAATTGAGGTTAGCTGGCTACCAGGAGAGCAGCTAGCTACTCAGAAAAGGGAAGCTGTTTCCTGGGGAGAGAGACAGGAAGCGGAAGTAGCTGGAAACTGGGCGTGGCCACCCAGCTATATAACTGAGCTGAAGCAGCCAGGTCTCAGTCTGCTTTTGGACTTGCAAGTGGAAGGAGTTCTGCTGTGGCTTGGTTGAGAAGGAGCTCTTGGAGTCCACTGCTCCAAAAAGTTCAGGAATTGCTTAACTAGAGCTTCTGCTGTTGCCAACACTGCCCCCCCCCCCGCACTGGTGTCAGTGTTATAGTGGAAGTTTTCCTGAAAATTGCCATTGAAGATGAGACTTAATTGCTCTGTTTCATGTCTATCCCACCTTCTGCACTTGGACATGTGATAAAAGGCATCCAATGATTAGTTCAGGCTCACAGATACAGTGAGAAAGGAGAATTGGTTACCTACCTTCGTGAATTCCTTTCTCTCTTACTCTCCTGATCCTCCTCCGCTGGGTAGCTCTGCTCCTGGCCGATAGGAGGCAGATGATTGATTTTCTTTTGTGCGCATGCGCGCCAGGAGCTACCCGGTCCCTCCAGTCCGTAGCATAGCCGAGTGCCCCTGTAAGTAGTATCCCCTGACAAAACATAACTTCAGGAGAAAAACTGTAATGCACTAATAACATAATCATAAGAGTCAGTTAAACTGAGACCCAACATGGTCAAAAGTTAATAAACAGTTGTATAAGGAGATGCTGAGTGCTGTACGGCAGGGAGGGTCGGAGGAGGATCAGGAGAGTAAGAGAGAAAGGAATTCACGAAGGTAGGTAACCAATTCTCCTTTCT
>QEPC01000801.1:7738924-7750358 GCA_003113815.1 Sphenodon punctatus | reverse complement strand
GGGGGGGGGGGGCGAAAAGAAAAATAGGGATCTGCCTGGCGCCACCTGTCCTATCTGATGTTTTTTTGGTTTTTTTGCCATGGCTCCACCTGGGCCGCCCTGCCAGATGTGCATGATGTTGATGCCCCCCTCCTCCGCCACCGCCACCGCCGCTGCCGCGGCCGCCCGGTCCACACCACCTGGCAGAGCCCCTTAGGCTTAGCCCCGCCTCCACACGTACGCCCAGCCCAACTTCACACAACATGTACGTTGCATTCCCCGTCGGCGTTCTTGCCTCTTCTAAGCCCACCAGGAGGCAGGCTCAAACAGACTCAGATTCAGTCGAAGGAAGCAGAGGCAGCGCGGGTGCCTCGGGTGAGTGAGTGAGCCGCAGCTAAGAGCTAACGATATTGGAGCGGAGGACAGAGCTGCCTGACTCCTGAGTCTGACCATGGCGTGACCCCCCATAAAGCCACTTGCTTCACTTTGCAAGGTTGGCATGGTTGGGGGGGCAGTCCCCCTCCTCTTCTCCCTTGCCTTGCTGCAAGGGAGAAGGGGAAGAGGAGGGGGACTGCCCCCCCAACCACACCAACCCCCCCTTGTCTCCCCCAGAGCAATCGGGATGGGTGTCGGGTCGGGATCAATCAGAGACTAGTGTCTCCTCCTCCGCCTCTGGGTCGGCTCCGTGCCTTAGGAGCTGAGCCGTCAAGCAGAGCCCCCAGCCAGCCAGCCCAGCTCCAGACCTTTGGAAGTGGAGACTCCTCGATCAGCACACACACACCCGAGATGGGGGAATTCACATGATGAATTCACTGCAATTAAAAGTGATTTCACTGTAGCCTTACCCGACCCCCAGGTTTCAGGGCAGGGGCTGGGCATGAAGTGATGCTGGGGAGGGATGGGGCGGGGGCATGTGTGAAAGGAACATTTTGTGGGGCGAGGTAGACGCAAGGCATTGGCCTTTAGTTTTTTGGGGGGGGGGTACAGGGGAAGGAAAAGGTGCGTGTGGCTGCTGTCCTGCTTGGACTGGGGACACGGGAGGCAACTGCAGTTAAGAGGATGTGAACAGCCTGGCTGTTTGGGCTGCTCAGAAGCTAACGGATGCAAGGAGCTGCCCTGGACCAGGAGGGAGATCTAGGTGCTGGTGCCCTGCCCACTGTCCTCACCCTCTGGGCAGGTTGACATCTCCTTGTTTGGGGAGGAGATGGGAAGGGAGTCAAAAGTGTTTTATTTGCAGCTGATCCAGGACAGCGTTCTTGGAACGGGCACCTGGGGAAGGGAGGAGTTAATGGGAGCAAGAAAAAAGGGTCCAAGGTTGCTGGGACAGTTAGTTCTCTGACAGCTCTGGGCGCCCCTCTCGGTTCCAACCTCTCCTCCCACTACAACTACTTCCTAACCCCCTTAATGTCCTTTCTGCTCTGGGGAGGAGACTGACATTATTGCTCATCACTGATACTTTAAATATTTCATGATGGAGTTAATACTTTATCTCTCCCCCCCTCTCCCCATCAGACTCAATTTGCACCTTTTTAGGCAGCAGTTGTGGTGTCTTGTCCAAAGATCTTCAAGCCTGGGTAGGGCCTCCCTGGATACCTGCTAAATACTACCTGCACCTGCTGTGGATCCCTTAGGGATTTCCTCCTATACTTTCAGTTCCCATCACAGCATGGGATCTCAAGGTCCAGTCTATCAAGTCTATTATTCTATGGTGCGGTGGCTTTTGCACCCTCCACCGTGGAAGCCTTCTCCTGCCTTTGCAGATATGTTACATTTACAATGTCCTCTAAATGCCAAATTCCCCCTCCCCCCACTGCTATCCCCAAGTTGCAAAGCAGTTTGATTTCCGAAATGGTCTTCCCAATGATGCTGCAGGAGTCACTTTAGTGCTGTCACATTGTTGTGGTTTGATTCCCCTCCCATGTAATTGATAGCTTAATTATCTTTTAGAGCTTTTTAATGTTTGTCTCTTTGTGCATATCTTTTGGGAAGAAAGACTTAGCAGGGTCTGCAAGCCTGCGGTGATCNAAGTCCCCTGCTTCTAGGTTTTAAGGAATAACTTCACACATGAATTAAATGTTACCATATAAATTCTCCTATTTTTTCTCTGCCGATGTATTTTTACAAAGCCAGGTCCACAAGGCACAACTCATAAGGTGTCCATTCTGTTATCTGTTATGATAGAGTTTTGTTAGTGTTTTTTGTTGTTGTCGTTTTTGCCACCAAAATGCTTTATTGCAGATGTCACTCTGGTCAGTCCCCAAAGTTATTTTAAGCACCTCTCTCTCTTAGGCCACTTTCAGACATGACCCCCTCATGTATATTTGGGCTGCGGGGGAGGGGGGATGCACAGCCCAAATGTGTACGAGAATAGGCTGGTCCAAAAGCCCCCCCCAATGGCTTTGCCAGCAAAGCCGCGCGGGGCGGGTGTGTGTGTGGGGGGTTGCCTTTCGGACTGGCTGATCCCCACGCATATCAGGCTGCACATTCCCCCCTGAAGTCCAAATATGCGCGGGGGGGGGGCATGTCTGAAAGCGGCCTCCGACCCTTTTCACACGGGCACCCCCCTCTCACATGTATGGAGATTACCTACGCAGCGAGTGCTGGGGGATGGGTGGGCGCCTGTGGGAACACTATGGGTGGTGGGTGAGGGTGCGTGTGCGCTCCTGAACTCCACCCATCATCCATGCATAGCGCAACAGGCGCCAATGCTGGTTGCTCCATACGTGGAGATGCATGGAGGTGGGTGTGTGCCCATGGGAACAGCCGCACACCCACCTCCACCTGCACCGGCGGCGCACACCCATTCCCCCACCCAATGTGGCCTGTGTGAAGCCCTCCTTTCAGACTTCAGTTCATCAGGCACTCTTTGTGTGATGATGATTATGAAACCAACATACATATATACGATGTGTCTATGTACACATTTCCTAGCTGTGTTTGATGTCAATGGAAACTTTGTATGCAAGAGATATGTAATGGAAATCTATTACATTGTGAGCTATGTACTGAAGGTAAATTAAAAAAACAGACTGTGAGCCCAAAGCAAGCACTGTCTGAGGGACAGAGCAAATCAACAAAACAGATCAGCAACACAATAGGGGTGTCACTACCTGAGAGGAGGGAGACATGTTGCAATCCCATCACTGGCTTCTAATCAAGTCTTCTGGCCTGAACCCCTACCCATTTCAAAGTAGGCCCTTCTAACCCAGGGGTCTGAGACAAGCTCCCAACTAGGGGTGTGCAGAAGGGACCTCATTTGTTTTGGTTTTCATTTTAAAAAATACATTTGTTTTCAAGTTTTTGTTAAAAACTCATTTGTTTTTGTAATATTTCTCATTGAAAAAATGAAATTTTTTAAAGAAATCATTGTGCATGTGCAAATGGCCACCGGACTAGTCTGTGCATGTGCACTCTGTTCCAAAATGGTGGCAGTGGTGTTGCTGCCATTTTGGAAATGGGCAGCCAGTCTGCACATGCACAGTAGCCACTTGCACGGGCACAGTCCAGATGCCCTTTTCCAAAATGGCAGCAAGTCTGATGTTACCATTTTGGAAAAGGGTGTGCATGAGCAGAACAGTCTGGCAGCCATTTTTCACATGCACAATGATTTTTGGAATTTTAATTTTTTTAATATATTTTTCATTGAAAATGAATGGAAACAAACAGATGTTTGCTTATTGGACTCCGTTGCGAAATCCTGCCATTTCCCCCTCCACAACATTGCTAAGATCTGCCCTTTTCTGTCTGCCTCCTCTGCCAAAACTCTCATTCATGCCCTAGTCATCTAACACCTAGACTATTGTAACCTCCTCCTTGCTGGCCTTCCCCGCTCTCACCTTTCTTCCCTCATCTCTGGGTAATTTCAGACGTTATGAGATCACAGTCAACCACAGTCAATCCCCCAGCATAGCCAATGAGCTGTGAACGTTTGTTTGGTGGCATCCAGATGTTCACCACAGTCAGTCACTGGTAGGGGCCAAGGCCAACCTCAGTTCTTGACCTCGGGACGGGAGCAGGTCCAGAACCATGGTCAATGCAATCCCCACTGGGAAACTGCCAAAAGTAATGTTTGAACAACAACTGCCAGACGTGATCACACAGAACGACCCCATGCCATGGCAATGGCATGCAGCGTTGCTGCCGGGCAACGGGTAACAAATGGAACAAGACAGGATATTTAAAGGGCACAGTGCACCAGGGGAATGAGGTGGTGAGACAGGAGAGTGATGCATCAACAGCAGCGGCAGCAGTAGGAGTCCCCTGCTTCTAGGTTTTAAGGAATAACTTCACACATGAATTAAATGTTACCATATAAATTCTCCTATTTTTTCTCTGCCGATGTATTTTTACAAAGCCAGGTCCACAAGGCACAACTCATAAGGTGTCCATTCTGTTATCTGTTATGATAGAGTTTTGTTAGTGTTTTTTGTTGTTGTCGTTTTTGCCACCAAAATGCTTTATTGCAGATGTCACTCTGGTCAGNAAAAAAAGCAAGGATGTCTGTTCTGTTTTGGATGCTCTGATTATTCTTGCTTTGTGAGATGCTTTAGCTGTCAGGGTCTATTACTGGATGAAGCATGGAGGAAATATGTAATCCTGAGCTTCTCTCTTGCGGGGGAGAAATTAAAATGTTTTAGAGCAGCAACATGGTCTTTGATTCATATAGCTTGTTGATCTCTTCATTGGACATGGGGTGGCTTTTGGATCCTTGCTGTGTTTTGTCAGTGTGGTCCTATATATTGGCGCTGACTTATTAGAGTCAATAAAAGTGGAACTTTTTAGAATTCTGTATTGAAAGCACAGCTCCTGGGCTGGCAAATCAGTGAAATATATATATTAAAAATATGTTGATCTCGATACAGCTCTTCTTTATCCACTAGCTTCTTCCCTGCCCAGTGTCTTAAAACCTTGTGTAATTCGAGTATCTATCTGACTTCGTGGCTGAGATGTTGATGGAGATAGTGATTTTAATGTCCATCGGTTGTGATTTTTCAGTGGTTTGCGTCCTGTGCCATTAAGCGTGTTGAGCTGTCCCAGCTATCGTGTGTGCATGCTAACCTGGTAAATAGGTAGCTGTGTGCTCAGCTGTGCTGGGGGACTATCTCTGGAGCAGGAGGCTCTGCTTCTAAATGACTGGTCTATCAGCGGACGAGAGATGCAACTGAGAGGGATGACTTTCTCCTCCACGGAAGGGCTCAGCAGAAGGTTAAAGGGTGTCTGTCTGAGCCTATTGGATGCTTGTTGTGCCAGGTGCCTGGATTCTTAAGGGTGTAAGGCCTTGTTCACATGGTACAATGAAGGGCAAGGGGTGATCAGGAAACTACTGTGTGGTATTTCTGAATAGATGAATACTTAAGGAGTGCTTGGTAACATGCACACATCTTCAGAACTGTCCCCCTTGCTAGCTTTCACCCATATTAGTAAAGGGTTGATTGCCCCTGAATGGTGGTAACCCGAAGCTGTCCCTTACTCATGTTACATGTAAGCGATTAGCACGGACCTGTGTTCAGTGTCTTTTCCCCGTTTGCAGCAATGGGGGAAACATAGTGAACATAGGTTCCTGGGGGGTTGTGCACTACTCTTTAATAACTTCCACTAACAACTCATGAAGATTGTAGCAGGTGACACTTCTCCAGAGCATTCATACTTTCAGAGATGCACACAGGGCAGATGCCCTGTGTCTGCTTCACAGCAAGGGATTCTGCTCCCACTGTTATGTGTATTTTTCCTCTTTCCTTGTTTTGAGATGGAAACAGGGTTTGAGGAATGGCCTGTCATGAGGGAGGAAAAGGAATTGATAGAGCAGTGGTGGGGAACTCTCTTGCAGGCAGCCTGCAAGTGCTGAGGGCTGCCTAAAAGTTGGGATGAGGGTGCGCTCAGGAAGAGGAGGGTTCCTATTGCACATCTGGGCCAAGGATCTGTCCCCTATCCTTGTGTGCATGTCCTCATCGCTGCTCCCTTCCCAAACTTTCAGTGGTTTTGGGGTCAGAACTGGATCCAAGGCCCAAATTAAAAACTAGCTACAGGCTGCATTTGGCCTGCAGAACTTCCCTACCGCTACCAACCCCCTCCTCCCTTGGCACTCGAGCCCCCCTCCTCCCCCAAGGATTCATCTAGTCAGACACTGGATAAATCCCTGGGGGGGGGGGAAGGAGGGCTCGGGTGCCGAGAGGAGGTGTCATTGTTGTCAATTTCATGTTTTCAAAGGTTATAGTTGTAAAATACATTATATGTTTCTAACTGTTGAACGCTGTTGGTGTTTTGATTGGGTTTTTATTATTTACCTTGGGAGTTACCCTTGCAGGTGGGGGGAATCATAATTATGGGCTGATCCTGGGTCCTCCACAGTTATAACTCCTAGCCGCTGGATTTTGTATATTTAGAAGCTGTCAGCAGGCCCCACCCCATCCCTTAAGCCCCACCCACTTTGGGTTTTTGGAGCGCGTGCATGCTTCACACATGCGCACAGAAGGGGCCCATAACTGAGACTTGAGCCCGGGCCCTTCTCAACCTTGCTATGCCCCTGAACTGACAACTCTGGGGCTGTCCCCTTATCATATTATCTGCAGGAATAATAAAGAACAAAAGTCACAAGATTTAGTGTGACATACTTGGCGTAGTCGGCAGGATTCCTGATATCAGATAATAGAGGAGGACAGTAGGAGGTCACTTTTAAAACAGAGAAATTGGGTGCACCTGAGGAAAAAAAATAATGTTTCGTATAAAGAAAAAGAAATCAGGCGGGCAACCTGAAATATCAGATAATGTAGCTCGGGCACAGCTACCTTTAAAAAAGGAAGTATCTTTACCTCGTTTATATCAAGAGTTTACTATTAATAGAAAACCATGGGAAACTAGAGAAATAGTCACGAAAGAGCTAAAAGAAATGGGAGATATAGAACAGATGTATGAGTTATACATCCAAACAGAGAAACCAGGAAAGGAGACAGCTAGGGATGCTGATCTTTCCTTGATTTTAAAGGCATATAGAGAAGGTTGGGAGAGATATGAGGTGGAAAAGAAAAGGGGGGAAATAGAGCAGTCTCCGGAATTGATGGAATGCTCTTCACAGCAAAATAGGGTTATGGAGAGGAGAAAAGAGCAGGTTAAAAATGATTTGTCTAGCAGCTGAGAGAAGTGAAGTGAGGGCAGAAAGCACAGCTAGGAATCATTTTGCTTCCACACATGTGGCGTTTTGCTGTTAATTAGACTTGTGTGTGTTGTTGAAAACTTTCAATTGTGTGCAAATTGGTTAGAATTGTCAATTAGAAAAAGGATCCAACAAATGAATTAGGCTAATTATGGTTATTGATTGTTTTAAACATTATGTCTGTGTTTGTTTAAAATATATGCTGGTATAGGAATTTGCCCGGCTGTACAGGGCAATGTTAGGGAAAGAACACAGGTTCTTAACAGGAACTCCCTCTGCTTTCGCAGAGCGGAGCTAATTAAGTTTTGTGAGAGATAGTTTTCCAAGGATTTATGTTGAAGTGAAAACCTGTAAGTAAAGAGTTAAAATGTAGCTAAGTTGGAGCAAGGAGATGTCAAAAGTGATGGGAAACAGGGGCGAATGGAATGTATTATCTGTGACGCAGTGCTTGGCATATCAACTGCCCTGCCTGTCATCATAGACTATGTAGAGAGAGAGGCAATCAGAAAACCTGATTGGATGTTAGACGCAAGGGGCGGAATAAAGCAAGTGAAGCAATAGAAAGATTTAAGAAGAAAATAAAGCTTTGTTCATGGTTTGTGATTTAAGCATTGGAAAATGTGAGTGTCTTTAGTTAAATAAGTAGGAATAAATGGTTTATTTGTAAATTAGAACTAGTGAGAGGTACCGGAACAAAAGCTGCAGGTTTTGTTTTGGTGCTTGTTATCTTGTTTGTATTTAAGTGAAGAAATTAACTGGACTGCTAGGGCAGATTAAGCTGCAAAGCAGGGAAGCAGCATTATTGGACCTTACTGCTTCCGCAGTGCCAAAGGTGGAGCTCCTTCCCCCGATAGTTGAGTGGGGAGTTCCCTTTGAGTAGTTGGCAGAAAGGGACAAATATTATGCTTGGTTCCCGAATGGCTCAGCAAAATATCTCAAGGGGGAGCATGTTTGGAAAGCAGCTGTTTTACAGCCAATTAAGGGTACTGTTTCATTTCGCATGGGTAAAGACACACCAGCTGATTGGACTGCGCTGGAAATGTCCCAACTCAAAATGTATAAACTCATGGACCATTGTAAAAAAACTGACTCTTTGGGCCCCCAGTTGGAAATAAAATAATTGATTAACTCATGATAGGTCATTGTGGGGAAATGATCTGTGGAAACAGCTGATTGAGATTATCTAGAAAATCCCTGTGACAATGTATCATGTACATGCCAGGGACCTCTCCCCAACTACCCAATATAACCATGTTGTGGATCAGATGATCCAGTCCGAGGGAGGGGTGGAAGCCCCTAATGACATCTTGAGGGGGGAGATAAAGAAAGTTTCCCATGTTTTATGCTAATGAGCTACAGCCAGATGCATTCCCTGTCCTGTGAATACTGTGAGCTGTAGTAACACACTGCTCAAATAATGAATGAGACAGCTTACCAGCTTACCCCTACGGGTACTTTGCAGGACTGAGCTGAGGCGGTGGCAATTAAGGCACCTAATTGTGATGGGAGTGAGATCACCTGGACAGACTCAGGTTCCCATTTACCCGGTATTGAAATAAACAAGGATGTAAGTGGGGCAAACCTTCATATCCTGGCTTGCTTTAATTCCTACACCACTTTGTGGATTGGACTCATGGAGGTGACTTGCGCTGGGATATCTATTGGTCATCTTCATGCCCGGCAACATCGGGAGTGTAAATAACCTGGCTTTCTAGGGCACACTCCCCTGTTAAAAAGATGTTGTGATTGGAAGTCACACATGGCAGGGTGCGTGACTTGGCAAATTTGTCGTGGCGATAATAGCCACAGATGAAGGGAATATATACTGAGTGATGAGAATTGGTGACTCAATACTTATTTGTCTCAACAAAGGCAAACTGAGATGGCGGGAGTAATCATCAACATGATTCCTGCACCTTTGGATGCAACTGTGAACCTCTGTGTCAGAGCTGCATTGCTTTGCTAGAAAATAGCTTTTATGTGTGATTGTAACATTTATGTTTATATTTTGCAGAAAGTTTACTGTTCCTTCTGGCCGTACACCAACATTGCTTTCTACTTCCTGGTGGGGGCTACTGAATTTGTTGAAGGAACTGAAATACTTGTATTAATTGTTTTGTATGTCGTTAGCAATTGAAGCACAGAATTGTTGTAATGCAGAGAGTGGAGGATTCCACTACCATAATATTTTGTGAAAGTTGGTGGGATACCAGTCACAAAAACCAAGCCTCAGGAAATGACACCTTGTTAGGTCCACAGCTCCCCGTCCTCCCCCCGCCCCCCATTACTTATGACAAACTTGAAAAGTTTTGAAGAATAATGTTTTGGTCACACAATTTGCTCATAATTTGTTGCATGAAAAGGTTGTCATGACTCATGAAGGAGATAATTTTGTAAAAATAGCAACAGAAGAAACTCATCTTACTGTCTATCATTGGTGGGATATATTTTATGGTTGGTCCCACAAGGCAGATGCATTTTTAGCTTTGTACCGTATTGTAATTGTATTAAGTATTATGTTATTAATTTTTGGTTTAATGTTTTACATGTGTTTTCGCATGTGCAAGATGTGGCATCGTTTGAAGAAATGTGAAAGAGGATTACGGGCCTCAGTTGGAAGAATATAAATGTCCACGGGTGGAGTGGAGTGAAAAGATTGCGAGAAGACATTTGTGCACTGGTGGAGCCAGTTTAGTGGGCATTTATACATCTTATTTTGGCCTGTATATGCTATAGAATCCATCTTGATTGACATGTGTGTAAGACATATAAATTGAGAACTGGCAACTCAGTTCATGCAATGAGTGTATCTTATGTAAGCCTCTTTGGCAACTTTCTTGTATTGTATAAGTTGTTGTTTAGAATGCCAAGGCCGAATTAGAACTAGAATGTTTGAGAAGCTCCCATATCAGTGAGTTTAATTGGGGAGCTAGGAATGACCCAGGCCAGCTGCAGCTCATAAAGCTAGCACATGCGCAGTGGGTTGCATAGTGGATTACACGATTAGTCACACATGCACATGATTGGTAGAGTGAGTGTGTAACACCAGGATACTATGGCCAAAATTACAGCAAAAAGACTGTACCAGGAGGTATTTTGTAGATATGGGGTGCCTTGCACTATTAGTTCAGAGTGAGGAAGTGCTTTTGTGTCAGACATAATGAGGGAACTTGCAGATGGTTTGGAAATAAAAAGGGAACTGCATGTAGCCTATAGGCCACAATCAGCGGGATTGGTAAAAAGAATGAATCAAACTCTAAAAGAAGTCTTAAAGAAAATGTGTTTTAATGCCAAGACCAAATGGGCAAATGAGTTACCCTCAATATTAGCAGCGATAAGAAGTTTCCCCAGAACAGATTTCGCTATCTCGCCATATAAAATTTTATTTGGAGGACCAATGAGGATGGGGGTTGTATGGGATGTGGAAACCGAAGTACCAATTAATCAGTATTTAAAATACTTGAGGGAATTACAAGAAATGTTTAAAGCTGACATACAAAAAACACAGGAACTGAAACCTGTGCCATTACTAAAACCTGATATCCCAGTGGGAGACCAGGTAACGTATTTGAAATTGGGTACAAAAGAGCATACACTGGATTCATGATGGAGAGGCCCATATACTGTATTATCTGTGCTTTCACCTCTTGTTTATCTTATAGATATAGGAGGAAGTCAAAAATGGGTACACCGAAACCAGATAAAGAAGTTGAATTCTTAATAGAAATAGTAAAGTGTACCACTCTTACTCAACTAGGTGTTTTTTACCAGAATCATTTATAAAAGGAGAAGGATGGGAATGGACCTATTTAGATATGGACATTGATTTACAGTCCAATGAGATTACGATACCCAGATATAGCCAAGGCCCATTTGCAATGGCATGTGGCATTTATTCAATATCCCAGAATTGTAAGATTAAATTTAGGGAAGATGGTACCTTGAATAGGATTTGGTGGGTGACAGATCACCTCGTTGTAAGTGGAGTGGTACCAGGTTGTCCACACTACCTGCTTAGAAATTATAACAAAATTTTATGTCAAAAGCCAAAGCCAAGATATGGCAAACCGGCCCGACCTAATCTCTATCAGGATGACCAGACCAGACAGAGGGTGAATCAGTGCAAGTTGGAACAAAGTGGGACAAAGGCAAAGCTGAACCTTGCCCAGCGACAGCACAAAAGACAAAAGATAGCACCCATCTGCGAACTATAAGAGACTAAAGGATAGAGAGCCATGTTGGAGCTCTCCCCACCGCTAACACATCCACATCCACATTTATTTATACCCCGCTCTCTCTCGACAA
>QEPC01000801.1:7709244-7723749 GCA_003113815.1 Sphenodon punctatus | reverse complement strand
GCTAACAAATATTTATAAATAAATAAATAAGTGAATCAGGCTGTTCAAACCCAGAGCGCCAGCTGTGGGCAGAGCAGTGTTCTGTCTACTCAGCAGGCCAGCTGCTGCAGCTCTGCATCAGGCTGGTGGTTGCCCTGGCAATGCCACAGAGCTGTGGGCAACAGTTTAGAGTGGCAGCAGAGCCTCCCACAGCTCTGTGGTGAGGGTGAGGGGGGTACTGTGCGGGCCGACTCTGGGCCACAGCAGCACCGGGTCCGTTTAAACCTGGTGCTGTGAGGGCTGCATGCGGGGGATGTAGAGATGGACAGCCCCGGAGCAGGTCTGGCTGGCTGGTCCATCTAAAGTCACCCATTTTCCCAGTCACTGTATATACCTCACTGCTTTGCTCAGTGTACGGTTCTAACTCCTGACTTAGGACCCTATGTGGTCCGAAAGCTTGTATACCTCGGCCAACTGTAGTTGGTCCAATAAAAGATATCATTGTACTCCTTGGTCTCTATTGTGGCTCTTGGTCATATGAAGATTTTGGTATGCAGCTCTTGGGGTTGGGAATTTTACCCACCCTGGCATATTATGACTATCCAGATATCAATTTAATGAGTCCTATGTAATTTATGTATAGCTATACTTTTTGAGAGAGATTTTCCAAGGCAAATGGCACTTTTGTGTTTAAATACCACAGAATATCAGTGATGTTCAGGCACCTAAATGTCACCGATACCTTTGAAAATCTACTCTTAAATGGCAGCTCAGAAAAATTAAGGTCATTTATGTGTAACTTTCCCCTCCCTGTCCAGCTCCTTTTTGTCCACTAAACAACAAATTTTGTTTATAAAGAGAGCAAATGAACAAAAGCGAAGTACTACTTCTGTCTTAGAAGTTTTTTGCCTTTAAAAAGTTTGAGTCAATTATTCAGGACTTAGATGATCCTCACAGCAGTTTTTAATAGAATGATGAGGAATGACAGAAAACACAAACTACTTTTTGAGCCGGACACATTTTGGATTTTTAAAAAAGGAAAACGAGACACTATAAAAAAATAATAAAAATATTCCACAGAAATTAAAAGTAAATTGACATCTTTTAATCTGCCTGATCATATGGAGGAAGTGAGAGAATAAGAGCTTTGAAACTGCACTTCTGGAAGGGTAATATGTTTTTAATTTGGAACAGTACTTGATAAGGACTGTTTCCCTGCTGCTAAATGACCTTGAGAAATACACAGACAGATCTAGCCAGCTAGTAGTGGGACAAAACTGGGAGGAAAGAAGAGAGACAGTGTTGGGTTGTGGCCTACGAGGCACTTGCCTAGGGCACAATACATGTGGGGGACAGAATGGGCTGGGCTAGGGTGCGGTAGCGCCCCCCCCTCCCGCCCCCCAATCCTCCAGCACTGCACTCCCTGCTGGTTCTACTCGTTGTGCCTGTGTAGTCACAATTCTGTCAGGACCCATTGTATGGAACATGCTCCCTGCAAAGATGGGTCTTCAGGCAAGACAGGAACGAGTCCAAAAACAGAAGCAGAGTTGGAATCAGGTTAAGGGTCAAAGCAGGCTCAGGTAAGGGAAGCGTTGTTCCACACATATTCCTATTGCCGCTGGGCAACCTTTATCTCCTCAGGCAGTTAATGAGGAAGCTGGGCAGCAGCATGGCAAAGGGAAGGGTGTTAAAAAAGGAGCCGATAGTCCGCTGGAGTCCGGGTTCAATCCGTGCAGCCCCCACTCATGTGTTTTAGCGTATAAACACAAACAAAACAAGGCTGCTTGTGAAAAAATAACAATTTACTGTAACAAATCAATAAAATATAATTATAGACATAAAATAAACAAATTCATATTATCCAAAGCAACCCTACGCGTTTCTGGCGAAACAGACCTTTCTTCAGGGGTATATACATGGGAGAAAAAAAGAAGAAAGAAAAACCTTTTTGCTGGTAAAATGCAATGATCTCTCTCTTAAAAACAAGCCCAGCAAGGTCCACCTTCACTGTCAACCTTTTCTTCAGTAGTGCATTTGAAAGAATAGCACTAGCCTTACCCTCCTTGGCAGCTCACTGGCCACTAATGCAATCCAACACTAATGCAATCCTCCCCCCCTCAGTCTCCTGCCCCCAGCTGTGACTCAAAGCCACAGCGAACCATGGAAAGAAGAAATCACCTAGCTGTGTCTTGCTTCTGGGCTATCTCTCTAGGAGGCAAATTATTTTAAATGATTTTTCGTGACACCAATAAAGGCTTTAAAAGTGTTTCTTCTTGTCTGTCACTGTGTTTCCCTTTGGCCCATCCGCCTCCCCCTTAGTATCTGGCTGGCAGTTTTTCTATGTGCATTCCCTATTGGCATTCCCATAGTAGCCAACATCAGTGCTCAGCCTCTGCATTACCAATTGGCAATCGCAGGCTGGCCAGGTGGGAATGGTAATAGGAAGCCCACTGCCTAGAGGCACAGGCGCGCAGGTGGCTACTCTGTGAATAGCCAGCACTCGGCCTTTACTTACAGCCATTACACTTTTTTTTTACAGCCATTCCCTTTGCACCTGAGCAGAGGCTTTCCCACATTGGAGTACTATAGCCCTTCCCCAAGTCCCTTCCCCCCCCCACTCAAGTGCACTCAAGCCTCCCCCTCCCCCGTTTTAACTACACCCAACCCTTCCCTTCCAATCTCCAGCCCTCAAAATGAAATATTACTATGCCATACCGCCCACCGTTCTCCATGCCCCTTCCCAAGCATCCAAAGAAGCGCAGAAAGCATGGATTATGAAAAATAAAAACTTTATTTAAAAAAAAATATTAAACTATTTTCTCTTGAACCTCCCCCTTTTGGGGGCAGCTTGGAATTATCGCTTGGATGGCAGGATAGGCAGGGGAGCATTTTTTTGATCCTCCTCCTGTGGATCCACCTGTGGTGGAGTGTTTGCAGAAGGCATGCGGGAATAACTGGTTTTGGGGGTGGGGGGGAGATGCATGCCTAGGATCCAGCTGTGGTAGATTGGAATGTGGTTGTAATGGTGCAGGTTGTTGCATGGCGATGGTAATCCTCTGCAAGTTGTTAGAGAAAATGCAACAGCTGGGAAAATGCAAACATTGGGCACGTACTGCCCACCAGGAACAGCTGGGAAAATACGTGTTTGAAAATGGTACATTGGACTTTTAAGGCAGACGTTATGTGTGCGCCAGTGAGAGTGAGAGGTGGGAGAGGGGCTGGAAGTGATAAGGACTGAAACAAGCAGCGATTTTGCTGTTCAGAAAAATGCTCGCAATTGCGATCCCATGGACCAATATCTCATTGAGATCTCAGTCCTGCTGTGATTTCTCAGCGAGCAGTTAAAAAATGGTTGCGAAGGGTGGGGGTAGTGCTTGTAAGTTTTAAAGGCTGACTGTGCACTTCCCCACACACACCACCAAACAGTAGTGTTAAGACTTGATCCAGAATTAAACATCCAGTCCTAGGATATGGATCCTTAATTCCTTCCAGGCTTCCACCCCTACTTAGAAGTGATAGCTCTGCACAGTGCTCTAGGCTTTTTTGCCCACAACTCAATGGTGTTGGCAGACCTGGATGTGAGGAGACTGCATACAGCCTAACTGATGGGATGTAGACATGTGAGCATACATTCACCCGCATTTCCCCACATGGCAGGCTACACATGCTCCGGGACCACACCATGAATGGGGGCTGTGTGTCCCATGGGTGGTGGACATGTGACTGGTGGGGGTGAACCCCTAATAAGTGAATAGGTGGAGACTCACCTGGTGTGGGCTGTCATTTCATTACACCCGAAGACAACCAGAGGCCTACTGCACAAAGTTCCAAGCTTTAGGCAAGCCGAAGCACAGTGGTGGGTGGCACTGTGTGGAGCTGACTGCCACCCCAGAGCAGTGGAGGGGATGTTTCAAGGCCTAGTTCCTGGCAGCCCCTGTTATGTCACTGATACCATCACCCTGCCCCCACCACACTGTGCAGTGTGCACACACAAGTCCCAGGTCTCAGGGCCAAGTACAACCCACGTAATTCCCCTCAGTCAGGCTTCCTTCTCTTTGCTTAGAGTGTAGCCATGGGAAACACTAGCATTGGGTAAGGGCATTTATACACGAGACAAAAAAGGCGGCTGATCCTTTGATCAGCCGCCTTTCTTTGCGCTCGTCTACTTCTTCCAGCTGCGGGTTACCGCGTGTCAGAGGGGGCAGGCGATCCTGCCCCCTCCGACGCGGATCCCCGAAGTGCCGGCTTTAAGCCGCACTTCCGGGTTCCCTTCTGAAGTGCGCACGCGCAGAAGGTTGCGCATGTGCATTGAGCTCTAAGACGGGTCTGATGCTCTTCTGAACATCAGACCCATCCGATAGAGGTAGGCGCGGGGGAGATGCGGCACATTAAACAATCCCGCTTGTGAGCGGGATCGTTTATAAATGCCCTAAGAGCTGCATATCAAGAAATACTTCAAGAATACTTGTAATTGTACGTACACCAATATATAATTTTACAGCTGTTTTTACATGTCTGGCACATCTCCTCCTCTCTCTTTACCTCCCTCCCCACCTGCTGCCTCCTTGTCTTATACATTCCCACTTATTCCATGCCCCCCTCATATAGACCTGCCCTACATTTGCTCATTTTATATATTTCTACTGGCTATGCGACATGCCTGACGAAGGGCCCTGCGTGGCCTGAAGGCTTGTTTATTTCCACCATCAACGGTTGGTCCAATAAACGTTATCTGTAGCAGCGTGGGACGGGGGTGTCTCAGAGCCACACAGGAATAACCCATTGAAAAAACCCATTAAGATATTATTAAGATATTAAGTAATGAAAAAACCCATTAAGATATTATGAGAAAACACATCATTAGTCGGATAAATTCCTTCCTGATTTCAAAGATGACAATCAGAATAATATTCCCAGAAGAAAACTTTTCTTTGTAACAGAAATTATTAAAAGAACAACATATCGAAAATGATGTAGGAATGGTTTTAAAGATAATTAATTATAATTGAAAGAAAAGTATATTTTATTATACATAAGGGGAAAATGAGTAAGCAGAAAAAAAGGGAATATGATATTTACAGTTTTTTTATATATGGATATTTTTTGGTAGGGAAAAAAAGTTTGTAATCTTATATAGGTTGGTAAGAGTATTATTTTGAAAAGAACTGTTTATTTGAAAAGATATAAGGTATATAAGTGAAAGCGTGTGAGAGGTTTATTGTGTTGGTGCAGTGGAGATATAGTGTGTATTTGACATATTGTATACGGATGTGTTACGTTAGGTAGAGCCGATGAGCTGTCCATTAAAATGTTAAGACCAGTACTACAATGGCATAAGCAAAGGAAATACTCTACCTCCTCATACCACCAATGTGGAGCCATTTTGGAGTCGACAGTTAATACGCATGTCCTTTTCATAACACTCCCCTCTTTTGACCTAGAGATCTCCACTGGTTGGTGCAAAACCTGGCAGTTTAAGACAGAAATAACTATGGTATTTTCAGATGTTACGAGATCACAGTCAACCATAGTGAACCATGGTCAATTTCGCTGCGGGGCCAAAGCGCCCTGAACATCTGTTTGACGGCTGCCATATGTCCACCATGGCCGATTCCCACATGGGGTCAATTTCAATCACGTTTCCCGGGCTCCCCGCGGGCCGAACTCCGAAAGCGTGGTTAAAGTGATTCCCGGCGGCAAGCAATAAAAAGTAACATCTGGCTGGTGATCATGCCCAGAATCCCCGGTGGGATTCCAGGCCATGGTAAAATCAGCTGGGCACTGTGGCTGCATTGACCGCAGCACCTGCCTGTCTCACAGGCACGGCTCACCTTGGAGGGCGTTCGGGGCGCTGACCCCCCAAGCGCCCCGCCAGGCACCGCGCCGCCGCTCTAGTGGAAAAAAAAACAACCCCTCCCCGCTGCTTCCCCGCCGCCCGCAGCAGCCTCTGCCTTGCCTTTGCTTCAGAGCGGAGGCTGCTGCAGCATTGTGGTCAATTTCATGTCAGTTTCACACTGAAACTGACCACAGCGNGCTCTGATTGCAAAGGCAAGGCAGAGGCTGCTGCGGCTTTACTTCTCTTCTGGGACCCACTCCAGAGGAGTGGGTCCCAGAAGGCTCAAAAATCAGCCGCCCAAAGCGTTTTCCTATGGAAAACGCGATTGGGGCGGCTGAGCTCCCCCGTCCACAGCATGTATGGGACGTGCTGTGGAGGGAGGGGCTACAGCCTTCCATTGCGCTCAATGGGTGCAATGGAAGTTCTCGCCAGGGCGGTCGGGCTGACAGCCCTGGCGAGATAGCTTGGCGGGGGACAGAGGAAGGGGGAGCAGCGCGCATGCGTGCTTCCCCACTGCCTCATGTCCCCCAAGAGAGAGACTCCTGCGCTCCTGCTCCTCCTGCCTGCCATTCCAGAGAGAGACTCAGAGAGCAGGTAAGCTTACTGACTCTTCCCTCCCCCCACCCTGTACCCTGTACCCGACCTCCCCACCAGCCGCCCCTGCTGTCTCCCCAGAGGGCAGGCAGCGGGGAGCTTGAGGGCGGGGCTGTGTGGCCGCATGTTGCGCCACACGGCTGTGCCCCCTCCTAGATTCCCCGCCGGGATCAGCCGGCACATCTATTCCAGCCATTTTTTGACCACAGGGGTGTGTGTGGTTATTTCATTCACTCCCACTGGGGATTCACTGGGATGAATCGGGACGGCGTAACGTCTGAAATCACCCTATGTCACTTTCTTTTTTTCCCCTCTAGTGGTTTGTGAAATTTTGAAAATTGGGAGGCACACCCAATAGCATCCCGAATCCAAGTAGCAACCAAGAGTGCTTTAGTATTGAAAGATTCAACAATAAAAAGCCTATTGACTACAAAATTGAGACATTCGTATCTCAGTTCCTCAAACATACATACTCTTTCTAACAAGTGGCTTACTACCATTTGTAAAATAAGGCACACGTATCTTTCGGACACGCAACTTTCAGAAACTTCGTAACATGGCGGTCACCGGCCACGCGACTTCGCATGCACCATTCTGCAGAACTGACTTTTTATTCCTTAATAACTTGGTTTTGCCTACACCAATCATTATGACACTACACCAGCACCTCCTCTCAATCTCAATCTCCAAGGCTGTGAAATCTGGGGGTTCAACTCGTCACTGGGTAAGAGATCTCATACGCCAAGGCTGTGAAATGTGGAGTTGGAAATCGCCTGGTGGGGGAGAAGACACTTATGGTTGAAAAGAAGGCACATGTATCTTTTGGACACGCAACTTTTTTTTTTTTTTTTAATTAATTTAATTTGTTAAGGTAAATTATATAACAGAAATAAAGATTTTATACAGAAGTATCACATTTGAAATGAACATTCAAGCATATACATGTTTCACAAATGACAGACACTTAACTTAATAACCCACCCCCCAAAAAAAGCCTTCCAAACGTTAAATCTTAAGAAGAACCAATAATAACTTCAAAGGGAAAAAAAAAAGTAGCATGCAGGTGTTTCTCAGCATAGGCCAATACCTCTATGTATATGTTTCTATCTGTTCTTTTATATCCAGCAAATATGTCATTAGTCGTTTCCAGGTCCATCTAATCCTTCAAATTGATTGAAGCTTCATTTAAAGTGGTTGTGAGTCAGTGTCAATATGTTCCGTAATTATAGTCCAACAGGATGACCAAGTTGCGTAGAACTCCTCCAATGAGTCATGGATACCCACAGCAATTCTGTCCATAGAGAGCACAAACCATAAACTTTGTAGCCAGTCTTCCATTGCAGGTTCTTTCATGGGTTTCCAACTGCTGAGGATGATGTGAATAGCTGCAAGAATTATCACCTTACAGGCAGGCACCTTTAAGTTCTTTCTTAGCTCTGCTGGCCATATGCCCAGCAGGGCAATCTTTGGGTCAAATGGTAGTGAGAGTTCAGTGGCTTTTTCAATTGTTTTCCAAATTTGTCTCCAAAAAGGCTCCACCTTTACACATCTCCACCAGCAGTGAAGATAATTACCATTCACCCCACATCCTCTCCAGCATAATGGGCTATATGTTTTATTCATTTGCGCAATTCGCTGAGCGTAAGTTTGACCTGTGGTTCTCTGACCATCAATGATTTGGCACATTTGTTCATATGTGTCCTGATTTGTGTCATTTTGTCCTTAGTTATCATAAAATGTAGATCATCTCCCCAAGCATCTAAGTATCCAGCATCTGGAGGACTTAAGATAGTTTTCACTGTCTGATAAATTCTGGATATTATACCCTTATTTGAACCCCCTAAAAATAAGATCGATTCTAATGGATGTAGTGCTCTCTGGAATTCTTTCCTATTATGTGAGTGATATAAATAACTATGTATTTTTATGATATAGCCATTGGTCCACTTTACACTTTGTCCAAGTCTGGATAGTGTCTGGTGTTGTAATATCGTCTCCCACAAATATGTTTCTAGCTTGGCTTAAGCCCTTACTCAGCCAGTGCTGAAGCATTTTTCTTTTCTTTTTTGTTAAGCGATACTTTTTTACAATTTAGTGCAGTTATACCTTGTCTAATTTCCAATTTGTGCTGGCATATTTTCCAGATTTTCATTATTGGGTCAGCAAAGGGGTGTAAGTCCCTGTGTTTCAATTTGATTTGGTCTCCCATTTCTTCCTGAAAGATGTCCTTGAATTTAGACATATTAAATATGTGTTTCTCTAATTCTACCCATTGTGGGTCTTCTTCTGATTAAAACCACATTTTAACACCTCTAAGAATTGCTGCCCAATAATGTGCTTTAAAGTTAGGTAGGCTCAAACCTCCACATTCTGTAGGAATAAATAAGATGGACCTTCTGATATGTGGTTTCTTTTCCCCCCCATATTATACTGAAGATTATTTTGTTAAGGGCATTGAAGAATACATTGGGAACTTGAAATAAGGTCCAAAATAAGGCACACATATCTTTTGGACATGCAACTTTCAGAAACTTCGTAACATGCTAGTCAGCGGCCGCTCAACTGTGCATGCGCCATCCTGCAGAACTGGCTTTTTATTCTTTAATAACTTGGTTTTGCCTACACCAATCATTATGACACTACACCAGTACTTCCTCTCGATCTCAAGCTCCAAGGCTGTGAAATCTGGGGGTTCAACTCATCACTGGGTAAGAGATCTTGATGATTCAAAATTGTCAGGATGCTGTGTATTTTGACCACAGTCAATTAATGTTTAAACAGTCATAACTTTTGATTTTCTGCCTAGATCTTATTCAAATTTTACATTTGCAACATCTCCACAAAAATAACAAGTGATTACATTTTCAGAAATGTAGCTCAACTGGTTTCCTCAAAATCGGGGTTTCAACAGTCCCCTGTTTAACATGGAGAGTGGTTGTGCATTTAACTTCCTTACAGCGACTGCTGTAAGGAAATTAGCATCAGTCAGTTTACTGTACAGATCTGTGATTATGTGATTATCTTGTTTTGCTCGATGTTAAGGAGGACATCAAGAAAGGGGATGTAAGAAGTATCAATGGTGCTATTACATGTGAATTTTATAGTGGGATGGATGGAGTCGATATAGACCTTAAATTGTTCAAAACTGTCTTTGCCACTAGTCCAGATTACAAAGATGTCATCAATGTATTGCCACCATACTAGAGGTCTGTGGGCAGGTTCTTCAAGGATAACTTGTTCGAGTTTACCCATAAATAAATTGGCATAAGGGGGAGCCATACAGGTGCCCATAGCTGTACCTTGTATTTGTACGTAGCATTTATTGTTTAAAGGTAAAGTTGTTGTAAGTGAAGACCAGTGTAGTTAAAGTGGTGATAACCTCTGTGGGAGGTTCTTTAAAAATTTTGCTTTTTAAAAAATCATGAGAGCCTGAATACCATCATTATATTGGTGTAAAGACAAGTGACATCAAATTGTGCTAGTATGGTACCATGATCAAATGGGTGCTGATTATTCAAGGATTTAATCTTAAGAAATCATTGATGTCCTTGATGTAGGATGGGAGGTTTTTAACTAGATTTTGTAAATGTAAGTCAATATACAGAGATATATACAGAAATACAAAGATAAACAATATATATTGCTTTAACAGTGTTTGAATCATTTCCATTCTTTCACAAACATAGTCTGCTAAAACCTTTTTTCATGAAATTTCATGTTTAAGAGGAATTATTTAAGGCGACCTGTTCTATTTTATAAAAGATTTCTATCCCGCTCCTCCAACCCACAGGGCAGTTCGGGGCGGTGAACAAGATAAAAACAATAATACAATAAAACAATTTAAAAAGTTTAAAAATCCCATATGCAGGGAGACCCCCCACAACTCACCCACCCTACCCCCTGCCCCCTTGCCAAAAGCCTGGCAGAACAGCCAGGCCTTACATAAATGTCAAAATGAGAGTGGGGGCCAATCGAGCCTCCTCCAGGAGCGAGTTCCACAGCACAGGGGCAGCCACAGAAAAAGATCTAACATCAGTGGCCACCCACCTCACTCGAGGAACCTCCAAAAAGGCTCCCACGGATGATCTCAGGGGTCGCATGGGCACATGGGGAGTGAGACGGTCCCGCAGATAAGCAGGGACCAGGCCATGAAGGGCTTTAAAGGTCAAAACCAGCACCTCCCGGTGCTTTATAGGCAGCTAGTGCAGAGTCCAGAGCACAGGTGTCATGTGCTCCCTGTGGCCTGCCCACGTAAGGAGATGGGCAGCGGCATTCTGCATCAGTTGCAGCCTCCGGACCAACTTCTTGGGCAGCCCCACGTAGAGCACGTTGCAGTAATCCAGTTTCAAGGTGATGAAGGCATGGATGACAGTGGTGAGGTCAGAGTCTGAGAGATACGGCCGAACCCACCGGACAAGATGTAACTGCCAAAATCCACTCCCCGCCACGGTCACAACCTGAGGTTCCAAGCTGAGCCGTGAATCGAGGAGGACACCCAGACTCCGCACTTGAGAGAGCATGGGAGGGCAAACTCCCCCAACAAGAGGAGATTCAACCACTCCCAGGCCCCCCAAGCAATTGCCCACCAACTTCACCTCTGTCTTGTCAGGATTCAATTGCAGATGGCTCAACCTCATCCAAGCCCCCAACGCTGACAGGCACTTGGAAAATAAGGAGACTGCATGGCCTGGGTCGATGGAAAAAGAGAGGTAGAGTGGAGTGTCATCAGCCTACTGATGACAGTACATACCCTGAAGCCCTCTCATGATCTCCCCTAATGGCTCCATATAGATGTTAAACAAGAGGGGGGACAGAATGGTAACCTGCGGGGTCTCCACATATGAGGTTCCCGGGGGAAAGATGTACACTCCCCCAAGACCACCCGGTGAGTTCTCCCGGCCAGGAATGAATGAAACCAGTCCAAGATCATCCCGCCAATCCCAGCATGGTCACGCAGGTGAGTCACCAACACCTCATGATTGACTGTGTCGAATGCAGTCAAAGGTCTAGCGGGACTAGTAAGGTCTGGCGATCCTGGTCCAATGCCAGATGGAGATCATCAACCAAGGCCACCAATGCAGTCTCTGTACCATATCCAGGCCAAAAACCAGACTGAAAGGGGTCAAGGAAACCGGTGCAGTCCAGATGTTCCTGGAGCTGCCGTGCCACAGCCCGCTCAATAACCTTCCCTAAAAAGGGGAGGTTAGAAACCGGCCGATAACTGGCAGGAGCATCAGTGTCAAGAGATGGTTTCTTGAGCAGGGGCCTAACAACAGCCTCTTTCAGGCAGTCAGGCACCCTGCCCTCCCGAAAGGAGGCACTAACCACCCCTTTTATGACCTTATAAATAACACTGAGAAATTACAACACTTTTGGTCATCCTTATGAAGCAGTAAGACATAATATAATTGTTGTCAGCTTCTAATAAATGTCCCCACTTCCCCATGAAGTTAGGCTAGCCAACTTTGGTACCAGACTAGTAGGGTAGACAGGACATTAGAGTTCAAAGTTCAAATTTATTTACGGCAAAAGCCAAACAAAGGACATTAGAGAGCACGCCCCTTTTCCCTTTCTCCCCTCCCCCCACTCTTTCAAAAAAAGAAGAAAAAAAAGAAAAGAAAAACAGATTGAGAAATATGAGCTGAGGTCACAGTTAGGAAGTCTGGCCTCCATTCACCACTGCGTCTTTCTTGGCAAGAACAATGGGATGTTTGTGTGATGGCCCGCAGCAGGGCTGTAACCCAGTAGTAAAGGGAATGTCTGTGTTGCCATTAACATTTTGTTCCTGGTTCTTCTGTTTTTTCAGGATAATTTTCACTCACAATTGCCTGGAACTTGGAAAGCTGACTTCAGTTATTTATTCTTTATAATTTGATTTCAATTGTTTTGGCCAAGGTTTAATTGACAGAGGTATGTAAAACACATGCCATGGTTTGAATGTTTTTTTTTCTAGATTTCCTTTTTTGCACAGCTCCATGTAGCAAATGGTTGGATGATTGTGTAATATGTTTTCAAACAGTCCACAGAATCATTCTTTTTTGCACTACAGTTGGTCACCCCTGCAAAAATGTTCTTTTTTCTTTTATTAAATGTGTTTAGGGGTGTGAGGGAAGAAAGAAACAAAATGAAATAAGAAGGGAGTATAAAATGAATGGCAACACAAGACCATGTTCCTTTCATAATAAAGAAATGCCGTATAATTGTCTGTGACTTTATCTTATCATGACCTGGGACAACTGCCCCTGGTCCTGCTGTTTCCAGGGGTCCTGTAGTGTCCCCTGTTATTACCAGGGCAGTGTGAAACACACTGGAGAACCAAACACAGCCATCTTTAGGGCCCCATGAAGGGTGCCCAATAGGGGGGGGCAGGCTCCCATGGGCCCTGCAAATTCTAAGGTTGGTCCTGCTTACAGGTCTCTGCCAGTCTGGGATCCTATGTTACAGGCACTAGTCAAAACATATTTTGTAGAAGAATTCAGAACAAAAAAGATCAGATGCAAAAGAGGAGAAAAGCCATGGAAATGAAGGAACACAGACCCCAGTTTGACCTCTGTGGCCTTGTTTAGAAAGTTACTGAGCTTTCTAAAGTTTTTGTTTATTTTTTCTAGTATTTCTGTACACAGAAACTTAACTAATTGGCTTTGGTAACAGGTGCTGAGACACCTTCTGCCATTTTACAAATCCTAAGAAAAAAAATAAAATGACCGCTAGTATGGGATTTAATAGATTCAATTAGTCATGGAGATACCACATAAAAAATCTGTTACAACAAGGAGAATTTTAGGTTCCTTCTGTTCCTTAAACAGTAGCAAGTCACCCAGGCCAGATGGTATTCATCCAAGGGTACTGGAATACTCAAATTTGAAATTGTTGAACTCTCTGCAATATGTAACTTATTGCTAAAATCCTCCTGTGTGACAGAAGATTGGAACTTTGCAAATGTAACAACAACTTTTAAGGAGTACTCTAGAGGTGACCCTGGAAACTACAGACCAGGAAGCCTGAGATCAGTTCCAGGCAAACTAGTGGAGACCTTTGTTAAAAACAGAATTACGAGGCATATTGACAAGCATGGCTTGATGGGTAAAAACCAGTATGCTTTTAGCAAATGGAAGTCATGCCTCACTAATCCATTAGAGTTTTATGAGAATGTCAACAAGCACATGGATAGAGGTGATTTGGTTTATACAGTGTATATGGGTTTTCAAAAAGCATTTGAAAAGGTTCTCTTGAGCAAACTAAGTAGTCACAGGATAAGAGAAAGAGTCCTGACATGGATTGGTAGCTCCTTAAAAGACAGGAAACAGAGTGTAGGAATAAATGGTCATTTTTAAAGATGGAGAGAGGTAGACACTGGGGTGCCTCAGGGGTCAGTATGGGACTTTTACTTTTTCAGATTTTCATTAAAGAGTAAGGTAGCTAAATTCACAGACGACACCAAATTATTCAAGATAGTTTTTTTAAAAATTATTTATTCATAATTTATAACCCACCCTCTCCTGCCCAATAGCAGCTCAGGGTGGCATACAGTGAATAATCAAAACATAATATAAAAATACAAAAACACAATATAAAACCATAAAAAATGTAAAGACAAATGAGGCCCGAATAACCCAACTCCCCCATACCCCCAAAAGAACCCCCCACAGTACCCGTCCCCCTCATCGAACACCTGGCGAAACATCCAGGTCTTACATTATTTGGAGAAGGAGGGGAGATCTGGAGACGAACCTACACTGGGAGGGAGTTCCATAGCTAAGGTGCGGCCACCAAAAATGCCTTATCGAATGTTGCCAGCTGGGATATCTGGGGACCTCCAAGAGGGGATTTCAATATTCATGCCAACACCAGTATTAAGGGGGCAGAGCAAGTTCATGGCCGCCATGGCAACGCAATACCACCTCCAAGACCAGATCGGCTACAACAAGTAGAGATGCTGCCGTACAGGAAGGTGCATGGTATACATGCACCTTCATTCTGTCTCCTTGAGCCAAATCAACCATGAGATTGATTTGCCACTGTTGTACCCGAGGACTGGAGGGTGGCAAATGTAACCCCGATATTTAAAAAAGAATCCAGAGGCGATCCTGGAAACT